>JAOXYA010010865.1:0-14007 GCA_028565675.1 Sorex palustris | reverse complement strand
ATAGCACAGCGGTAGGGCGTTTGCCTTGCACGCAGCCAACATGGCCGACCGGAGTTCGATTCCTCCGCCCCTCTCGGGGAGCCTGGCAAGCTACCGAGAGTATTTGATATGCCAGACACAGTAACAACAAAATCTCCAATGGAGATGTTATTGGGCCCGCTCGAGCAAATCGACGATCAACGGGAGGGCCTTTACTTTACTTTACTTACAAATTGAACAATAAGAATGTTATGATAACTGTAACTTAGCAGAACTTTTGAGTTATGACCATCATAGCATAGTGATATTTTGAACATAGTCTTTTTTTGTTTGTTTGTTTCTTTTACTTTTTGGGTCATACCCAGCGATGCACAGGGGTCATTTCTGGCTCATGCACCCAGGAATCACTCCTGGTGGTGCTCGGGGACAATATGGGATGCTGGGAATTGAACCCGGATTGGCCTAGTGCAAGGCAAACGCCCCACCTGCTGTGCTATTGCTCTAGCCCCAGGTGTTTTGAACATAGTCTTAAATAATCGAATGCATGCAGAAAGTCTGAGGTTTTCGGGATTGTTTTTGTTTTTAGGTATTTCTTCTTTTTCTGTACTTCATGCTCTCAGGTTTGGTTTGGTTTTGCTTTAATCAAGGAGCCATTGGTTTTCAATACTGTGTAAGTTTCTGGAATTCAACTTCATACCTGATGAATGTTCAGGCTGCACCACACCACACCATCTCCCTGAAGTCTGGGAACATCCACACTGTATTCAGTCTTGTGTCCACTATTTTGACAGTCTAAAATTTTGTTTTAAACAATTCTTATCTTGATAGGTCATTCCCCCAATTTCTGTTCTGAAGTGGATATTACCTGGAAATGGAACATCTGAATGCTTCCAGTTACCACTTAACAGTGAAAGAACCTTCAAATAGTTGTCTTCTCCACTGTTCCATTGCAGACCAGTGTTGGTCTGCTGGTGTAGAAGGATTGGGAACCTCTGCTCTACCACCTTGTTCTCATTACCGGTTCATGAACCACTATAAGGGACAGGAGGCAGTGTAAATGGGTTGACAAACACTGCCTTAGAATACCACAGAGTTATTTATATCACCTCCTGACACCATTATCCTGTATTCTTACAGGTAGATAAGCCTCACAAGATGAATGATACCATCTTACTTATTTTTTTTTTATTCCCTGTCACTCTCCCCTTTTTTTGCTGTTGTGTAACTGGGATCACATACCTGGGTCACACTTTCTAGTTGTGTGCCACACATTTTTATTTCAATACTCATTGGAGGTCATACCTATCCATGGTATTTGCACACCTTAGTTGTATGCCAGAGATTACATACTTTGTTGTAGCTACAAGGGATCCAATCTGTGTGTCATAGGGTGCCTGGGATGTGTGAACACTGTGCTTTATCATGAGCTCTTCCCAGGACCTGCTGCTTTGTTTTTCTCAAGATTTTTATATGCAGAGAGATCTTTATTTCTGCTGTAGTGTGTACTTTTCCTTTTTAAATTTTAAGCACCATGGTTATTATAATGTAACTGGTAGAATTTCATGGGTATAAAACTCCACCAGCACACTGTCTTCCTCCAGAGTGCTCACACCTAGACCTACCATGGTTCCATAGTACTCTGGAAGTACTGTTCTATAAAGTGGTTCTTAGGTTCTATAGTCCTTGACCATTTGTTTCCTTACTGTGTTTCTATATCCCATATATGAGAGATTATTTTGTGTTTTTTCTCTGTTCTGGCCAATTTCAAACTCAGCATGATATTCTCCAGTTTTATCTATCCACATGGCAGCAAATTACACAATTTTGTCTTTATAGTTGAGTAATATTTCTATTGTGTGTGTGTGTATATATGTATCACAGTTTCTTGATTCAGTCATCTGTTTTTGGACATCGGAGCTGTTTCCTGGTTTTTTGCTATTGTGAATAGTGCTGCAAAGAATAGTGCAGATATCTTTTCTGACTAGAGATTCTGGGCATTTAGGCCAAAATTTGGGGCTTGTAGATACCAAGTGGAATTGATGGGTCACAAAAAAGATCAATTCTTTTTTTGAGAAATATCTATACTGCTTTCCAAAAGGATTGTACCACTCAATATTCCCACTGTCAATGGCTGAGGATTCCTTTTCTCTACATCCCCACCAACACTGGTTGTTTTGTTCTTTTTGATATGTGCTAATCCAGCTGGTATGAGGTGATACCTCACTCTTTTGATTTGCGTTTTCCCGATGATAAGTGATGTAAATCTTCTTTCAGGAAGTTTGTTCATATCTTCTCCCATCTTTTCATGGGGTTGATTTTTTGTTGTTGTTTACTTTTATAATTGCTTTGACTAGATTCAACACACATTCGTGATTAAAACAAAAAAGTCAATAAAATGGGGTAGAAATTCAATAATGAATTTCTGTAATGAATTCTAAATTCTATAGAATTCTATAATTTTATAATGAGGAATAAGATTCCTCATTATAATCAGAAGCCATTTACCATGAATCAACAGCAGACATTTTATTCAATGGTGAAAAACTGAAAGCCTCTCTGCGCAGACCAGATACAAGACAAGGTTACTCACAGCACTACCATTTAATATATTATTGGAAGTCCTTGCCCTAACAATTAAAGAAGGAGCTATTGGGGACAGAGAAGTAGTATAGCAGGTAAGGCACTTGTAAGCAGCTGACCTGGGTTCAATCCCTGGCATTCCATATGGTTCCCTGAGCACCGAAACAGGAATAACCCCTGAGCACCATCAGGTGTGTGTTCCCCCTGACCAAAAAAAAAGAAAAGAAAGAAAACAAGGAGCTATTACAGGGCATCAGATTGGAAAAGAAGTCAGACTATCAACTATTTGCAGATGACATGATACTATTGTTGGAAGACCCTAAAGACTACCCAAAAAGGCTTTGAAAATAATAAACTCACACAGTAAAGGAACAGGCTACAAATCAACGTGCAGAATGCCTTGGCAATTCTATATGCAGACAGTGAAATAGAAGAGGGAATTTGAAAAAAAAAATCCCATTTACAATTTCACCTACCAAAAAAAAAATTCAAATACCTGGGAATCAGCTTATCAAAAGAGGTGAAAGACATAAATGCAGAAAACTAAGTCACTACTAAGAGACTATAAGAATATCCATGACATTCTTTAAAGACACAGACCATATGCTGTTGAAATTTATATGGAGTAGTCACCCCTCTTCCCCCCTTCCCTGCCCCAACCAGGGAAGAGAGATAGCACAGCATATAGTGCTTGCCTTGTCAGCATTTGGTTCAGGTTTGATCCCAGGTACCCATACCATCCCCCTGAACAGTGCTAGAAATGAATCCTGACATCAGAACTAGAAGTAAGCCCCAAGCACAGCCATGTGTGCCCTGCCCCCCCCCCAATTTTTTTTAAATACCCTTTGAATAGCCATAGCTATTGTAGGGAAAAAGATGGGATGCTTCTCTTTTTCCAACTTTATACTATAAGGCTATAATAAATGAAGCATTATGGTTTGTTATAGAAATGAAAACTCTCAAACCAATGGAATAGAATTGAGAGTCCAGTGGAATAGAATTGAGAGCCCAGAGACAAATTCTCAAGTATATGGACCACTAATTTTTGACAAAGTAGCAGAGTCTGAAGTGGAGTAAGGGAAACCTATTTAACAAATGGTGCTGAGAAAACTTAATGGTTGTTTATGAGAAATGAATTCAGACACCTTTCTTACACCTTGTACAAGTCAACTCAAGATGGATTAAAGACCTTGCTATATGACTTGATTCCATAAAATATATTGAGAAGAACATAGGCAGAATATTTCATGACTCTGAATCTAGAAATATCTTCAGTGATTCAATACTACTGGACAAATGGAAGAAAAATATATAATCTTACTTGCCAAACAGATGGAAGAAAAGTGAAAAAAGTACATCAAAGGGCTGGAGTGATAGTACAGCGGGTAGGGCATTTGCCTTGCACGCGGCCAACCCGGGTTCGATTCCCAGCATCTCATATGCGCATATGGTCCCCTGAGCACTGCTAGGGGTAATTCCTGAGTATAAAGCCAGGAGTAACCCCTGTGCAACGCCAGGTATGACGCAGTAAGCAAGCAGAAAAACAAAAAAATCAAAAGTACATCAAACTAAGATTCTGTGTGTGCACATGCACGCGCGTGCGCGCGCACACACACACACACACACACAGAAACACAAACCCGCCATTTCAGGGATTAAACCCAGATAGATATTCACCAGGCTAGAAATTGACTGTTGAGCCACATCCCTGTGGCAGCAAGGAAAGGAAATACTTTCTTTTTTTTCAGAGGTAGCAGGAATTAACATTTATCTAGTCTTCGACAGTGGTGTTATCACCATCCATAGCAACAGCAGTGGTGTTCATAATGATGACTATTGACTTCCCTTCGATTGTGATGCAGTCAGTAGATTCACTCTTCTACCTATTTCCCACCATCTTAGTAATGTTAGGAGAAACCAAAAAGCTTTTATACTGTTTCATCAGTCTAAGAGGATTTCATTACTTGCAGCCAAGACCTGGACTGCTTTTCTGCTAGTAATTTTTCCGTTTGTTGCTCATTGGGTATCTCTCTCATGGCTCATTGCCATTACTCTTAACTTCTTCCCCTCTCATTTATTCTCTTAATGCTTTGGAGTAAGTGACTTAAAAATGCTTATGCTTACCTCACAGGAGTGCTTGTTGGTAGGATTATATGTAATAACGTATCTACCCTGCTTCTGACACCAGTGTGGTACATAACACTTACCCTCTTCTACCACAGTGAAAACTTTCTTTTAATTAGTGGTTCTGTTGATGTCTCCCAAGGATTCCACAGGGACAGAGATCATTGTGTAGTTCTGGGGGCCTCGATTAGCATTTGGCATAATGGGCACATGGTATTTGTTAAATGAGTAAATTAATCTGAAGTTACTTGCTTTATGAGGATGCCTGAGCATACAGTGAAGCAAGGTCAGCCAGGTCTCAGTCATCTCGTCAGAGACTAGTCTGCCCTGTGTCTTGCCTTTTATTCCCTCCCACTTATTCCAAGATTTTAGTCTCTATGATTCTCCCTTTTATATGTTTCTCCTTGCTCCTTTTCTTTCTTTTCCTGTGACTGACTAAATCTGTGACTTGGTCTTGAGGAAGGAAGGAAAAAAAATACCTAAATTTTACCCTGAAAATCCTTCCAACGCCCTCTCTCTCTTCTTCCTCACCACCAAATATCTTGAAAGACTGAAAATTATTGTATCGAAGATTATTTTACCCGAAATTATAAGGTTGGATTTTTCCCAAATTCTGTTGTACCTCTGCCCCTTGAAACTTTTTCATATTCCATTTCATTATTAAAATTGCACTGGCAAGGGTTTCTTGTTATGTGTTTGCCACATTCAGTGATCTTTGGTCAGCTGTCATCATATTAGAGCTCTATATGGATGTGACTTTTATCAGATGATTTAATATGTATTGAGCATGTACTGCATTCTGCATTTAATAAAGACAGTGAGGATTAAAAAAAAAGTAAGCAAAAGGTATGTGCAAAAAAAATAATAATAATGCCCCAGGTGCTATAAGAAGTTCCTAATGCAATGTTTTCTAGGACTGTAGGCAAAATGCAGTTTTCCTAAACTAGGAAGGGGGAAGGTTTCAGGGAAAATAAGTTGATCTATTAGATAAGAAGAAAAACTACAGGAACAAAGTAACAGCACAGAAAGCATGAAAGTGCTTGGTATTTTAAAAAGTCAGTTTAATATGGCAAGAGTGGGGGTATATTAAACCAGATAAGGAGGTAACATAACATATATTGAAGTCCTATTATATTGGAGCCTGAACCAAGAGAGTGGTGACCAGGCGTGGAGAAGGGAAGGTGGTAGGAACAGAATTGGTAGAGAGATTTTTCAGAGAGAACTGATAAGACTTTAGTACCTGATTTGTTAGCTTCGAGGCTGGAGCAGTAGCACAGCGGGTAGGGCATTTGCCTTGCACGGAGCCAACCTGGGTTTGATTCCCAGCATCCCATATGGTCCCCCGAGGACTGCCAGGAGTAATTCCTGAGTGTAGAGCCAGGAGTAACCCCTGTGCATCGCCAGGTGTGACCCAAAAAAAAAGTAAAAAAAGAGAAAAGAAGTAGCCTGATTTGTTAGTGGATGAAGGAAATCATGTGAGGAGGGTGTCTTCAGGTTGGGAGAAAAAAACAAAGTTTGATACCAGGAAGATCACTGTAATAAAATTCATTTGGATGTTTGAATCTCAAGAGTGTGGTCAAGGTTACAGATAAGAATTGGGATCAGGAGGCAAAGAAACAGGTACATGAATTTGGGCATATGCCTTGCACACAGCCAGGGCAGGTTCAATCTCTTCCATTACATGGCTTTCCTGAGTATTGCCAGATGTGGCCCTGGAGGCCCCTCAGCACCTTACAGGTGACCCTAATGGTCCCCAGAACTGTGGGGCTGGAGCAGCTGTAGTGCTGAGGATCAACAGATGTGCCTCTGGGAGAGCTCTGGGCTCCTTTACCACCTTGCAATGATACACTCACCTCTACAACCCTCCCTCCCCCCCCCCTAACCCCTAAATAGGGGGTAAAATTGGAGCAGTGAGAAGAGTAAGAAAATAAAGACAAAATTTGTAGGTAGTGAGAAGTTTAAGGGAGTCGGTCCTGCAGGATTTTATCTGAGTTGCGGTACTTGATTGCATGCATTGCTGAATAATCTTTCAGAATAGTAAGCTTTGGAACAATGACCATGTGTGCTAATTCAAATATTTTTCTTGTCTTTGGTAATTAACTGGTCCAATTCTACTAGATCTTTTATCTGTTATTAACACGGGTTCTTCTCCAGCACCACTGTTAATGTCATAACAACCCATCTGTTTTGCAAAATGTGCATTGTTCCTTGGCATTGTGTTAATGGATGTACCCTATGTAGAACTCCAAAAATTTAAAAGTGATAATAATGGGACTGGAGAGATAGCACAACAGGGAGGGCATTTGCCTTGCATTCAGCTGACCAGGGTTAGATACCTTCTACCACATATGGTCCCTAAGCATGACCAAGAGTGATCCCCAGAGCACAGAGTCAGGAGTAAGCCCAATGTGACTTCAAAACAAAGACAAAGGAAACAAAGCAATAATTGATGATGGCAAAAATTCTAGGGTGTGAAGACACAAACCCTAGAAAAATATGCAAAATCTGTCTTGTATGGTTTTTATTTTACTAGCAGGAGGTAGGACATAATATGCCGGTGATGATAAGTTAAAAGTAAATCATGGTAAGGGAAAAGTAGGAAAACTAAGTAGAGACTTGAAAGAAGACAGAACAGTCACATGAGTATCCAAGGAAAGAACATTTCCAGAAGGAACAGTAGTACCTAGACCGTGAGTCAAGACTGCCATTTGCTGAGTGTACAAATAGACTGGTGAAGTTGGAATAAGTGAGTATAGATCCAAGGCCAGATGAAGACTGAAATCAATATGGGAGGGGGCAGATTATCGAGAGTAAATTCCTAATCAGTTCAACTTCTCATAACAGCCAATTTTACAATTCTGGCTTTACTAAATTATAATTTATAGGTTAAAAAACCTGCTTAATATTTCTTTGTATAGATTACATGCTCAAAAGAATAGATACTTATAATTAGAGAACATGCTTCTAGTAGGTTTATGAACTACTTGTCACTTCAGGAAGACAAAAAAAAAATACCCCAGTGAACCATACTGACTGAGAATTAGTGCTTGACCATATAAGCGTGTGATGGGCTTTTTCTCCAAGGAGACACTGTCTGAGAGTATTAGAGCAATGGAATGGTATAGTTCTGAGTAATACTTGAGAAAAATCACATCATCTGTGTGGAATAAGGATACCAGTAGATCAGGGCCAAAAAGCGGGGCAGTCAGTTCCAGGGCTAATACAGTAATCCAGATACGAGATGCTAAGATAGATTGAGGTGTCAGTGGGAAGGGACAGAAGTGCCTGAAAGCTGTATGTATGTGGAAGGTGGAGGATTTGCTGATGGATTAGACATTGGTGTTTGAGAAAAAGAGGACTCAGAGATAACTCTAGGAATCTCTGCCAGACAAGTATAAGAAAGGAGTTGTGAATAGAAAAGGCAAGCGTCAGTGGGGAAGGGAAGACCAGAAGTTCCTTTTTGAACGTAAGAAGTGAGATGTATAATACCTTCTGCTTAATACTCAGCCATCTCAGGTGAGGCTTGCTGAGACATCCCTGGGCCTGTTAAACAATCTTAAGCCTAATGTTTCAGCACCTTCCAGGGGGCTTAGCTACAAGATTCACCCCAGCGCAGCAAGAACACTAGAGAAAACCAATGGAAAAAAACACATAAGAAGACCACCAACTTCAATGAGTGGGGGAAAAAAATCCCCAAAGACATAAACAAGACCAACCAACTCAGTGTATCCTCAGACTGTGTCTTTAGTGACACCATGATGAGGATGATCCATAAGCTCAAAGAACTGATAGCATAGATAGGAAAAGACAAAAAAGTATAATAGTGGAAACAAGGGGCTGGAGAGAGAATACAGCAGGTAAGGCATTTAACTTGCACGTGCCCAACCTGAGTTCGATCCCCAAATCCCCATATCGACCCACAAGCACTGCCAGGAGAAATTCCTAAGTGCAGAGCAAGAAGTGACCCCCAAAACAAAAAAGGAGTCAAAATGAAAAAACTATTACAATCAGAAATGACAGACATAAAGAGCATGATAAGTACTATATAAAAAATAATAATAATAAAAACCAGCTCTAAATAACAAAAGAGCAACTGAACTAAAGATCAAAAAGCTCCAAGTTGAGAGGGAGGAAACCACTAGGAAACAGTGGAAAATAGTCTGAAAAAGAAACGAACAGAACAGCTACCAGAGAACTGTGGGATGAGTTCAAAAGGAATAATATGTTGATCTTTGGAATCCTGAAGAACAGGAAGACAAATGTGATGAATTATATTAAATTATCAATAAGAATTTCCTAGAGTAGAAGATTACAGGGCTGGAGTGATAGCACAGCGGGTAGGGGGTTTGCCTTGTGCACAGCCGGCCTGGCCGAGCCGGGTTCAATTCCTCCCCCCCTCTTGGAGAGCCCGGCAAGCTACCGAGAGTATCTCGCCCTTATGGCAAAGCCTGGCAAGCTACCCGTGACGTATTAGATATGACAAACAGTAACAACAAAGCCTCACAATGGAGACATTACTGGGCCCACTCGAGCAAATCAGTGAACAACCGGAGGACAGTGACAGAAGATTACAGGTCTGAAAGGTCCCAGTGAAAATAAACCCAATTAGGAAAACTCCAAAACACATTATTCTCAAAAGGACAAAATCCAAAGATAGAGACAGAATGTGGAATATCGGAAGATCAAAAAAGAAACTTCTGTACCTAGGAAAGCCAATAAGATGTACAACAAATCTATCAAATGAGATTATAATTCAGAAGATTATGGAAGGATATAATAAAAAACTCAACGAAATCAATACCTCACCAAGAGTTCTCTCTCCAGATAGGTTATCATTCACATCTAAAGGGAACTGTACGGTTTCATGGGTAGGCAACAGCTTAGGGAATTCATAGCCTTGAAACAAATCTTTGAAGAAACTTTAGAAGTGCCCCTTTAAAGAACAGGAGAAACTCCCCAACATTTGACATTGAGTATGTCAACTCACTAATGGGACGTATGGTTTTCCTCCAGTAGTTTGAGTAAGGTTAAAACATCAGTCATCACAAATTGACTTTCATTGATTTCTGATCATTCTGTTTGCCATTCCTTTAAGGTTTTTTGGACCAAGTGAAAAGAAATCAATCTGTTGTATGCCTGCCAAGGGGGTAGGCTGGGTGTGGGTAAGAGGGAACCTGGGAACATTGGTGGAGGTATGGAGACACTGGTGTTGGGATTGTTGGAACATTGTATGCCTAAAGTAACTCTATTATGAAGAAACAACTTTGTAAATCACAGTGTATTTAAAAAAGTGATGTAAAAAAAAGTGAGATGTATATTGGTCACCTTGGGAGAAAAGATGTAAAGTTGAAGGCTGAACTATAAATCTAGACCACGGTATATAAGTCAAGTTGAAGGCTGGATTATAAATCTAGTCCATGCAGGATTTTCATTCTAGAGATACTGATTTAGAATTGGTTTGCTCAATAAAGAAGTACCCTTGGGTCAGGGAAAGTGAGTTATTAAGGAATTGCATAATCTTAAAAACTTCTAATGGTATTAACTATTGGTAGGAGGACTGTTTAATAGGGGCCACTCCCAGACATGTTCTCCTGTGTGTGCTTGGCCTGACAGTGCAGTGCTTTTGAGCTGGCAATGCCCTCAGCTATCAGGACCCACACCCTGTGATGCTCCAGGGACCATGGTGTGCCAAGGGATCAAACTTAGGGTCTCACACCTGTTAAGCATGAGGTATGTCACTGGAGCTATATCATAAGCCTTAGAAATGTTCTATTTGTTCAGATAAGAAAAAGTATTTTAGAAGGGAAAAATTTTAAAGTACAATTTAAAACTCTTAAAGTTACAATCACTAGTTTTATTCATCTTTGATTTTTAGTAATACTAAATGATGGTGACTAGTTAAGTGATCATAGAATTGGTGTTAAAATGCTGGTGTGGACTCAAAGTGTATTTGATTTTTTTTTAGGAGGATTTGGAGACTGGAGTTCACCTTGACCCTGCTGTCAAAGAAGTTCAGTATAACCCGACCTATGAGACCATGTTTGCTCCTGAGGTAAGAAAGCATGTTAACTAAAGAATGTCTTAATGGCTCCTGCCAAAATAGAACAATCTTCATACTGTCTCTTCTACGGCTATTTTTTTGTAGCATTTTCAGCGGTTTTCCATAACAGACAATACAAAACATATTATTTCGGTTGTGCCTTGGGATAGGGATTAGGGCTTGGAATGGAAACATCCCAAATTTGGTGGTAGGATTGGTGTTTGAATATTGACTGTAGGAGCACCAGTGTCGCAGTCAGTTAGCTCACAGTACTTATATGGCAGTACGTGAATATTGACTGTAATAAAATATTGTAAACCACCTTATAAAATTTTAAAAAATTTTTTTTAAAAAAGAAAGCATGTTAAGGCTCTGCCTTTGCTAAGTATGTAAATATACGAAGGTAGATAAACAGATAACAAGTGAATTGTTTGACATTTTTTTCTTTTAAACATGCAATTTTAAAATTTAGGGAAATAAGGTTCTTCTGTTCTCCAAATGTTTAAATAGTCTGTTAGTGAGGGCACTGTTAAAAATCCTGTGGTTGTTTACCTACATGTAACTTTCTGATAACATGGAACTCTGTCTTTTGAAAGAGAAAATATTTTTCCCTTTGTTTTTGTTTTTTAGGAGCTACTCCCAGCTCATTGTTCAGGGAGCAGTGCTTATAGAACCATGCTGTGCCAGGGATTGAACCTAGGACTCTTGCAAACAGAGCATGTCCACCAACCTTTTCAGCAATCTCTCCAGCCCAAAAAGGAAATCTTAATGTAACCTAAAAAATCAAAGAGGTGAAATAGCATCTTTCAGCATTAATAAGAGAACATTATAAATTAACCAGAAGGAGAAATTGACTAATTAGCAATCATAAATGCATAGTATATTATGAACATGTGAACATGTGATTACATGTTTTCCTGTCATAAACACTGAAAACAAACCATGCTAAGAACCTAGAGCCATAATGGTTTCATCAGCAAAGGTGTAGTGTTTACCGCCTGATCTGAGTAGGACATTTTGGTTTTATTTTCTGGTAACATATAGTGATGAAAGGGGGGGAAAGAGATGGTGAAATTATTCATTTAGGGAAATTAGTTTAGAAAAGATTAATTTCCTGGGGTTTGCCCCCCTTTAAAAAAGGAAAAGGACATTATCAGATTGAAATAAAGAAGGTATGTGATTATGAAAAGCAAAAAATAAAGATTGGCAGCTTGATCTTTTAAATATTCTTTAAAGCTAGAACTAAGGATCCCTCTCTGCATCTTGATGGAAAACTAAGTACATTTCAGTATCTATTTTTTTTAGCATATAGTCATGCTTTTTTTTGATAAAGCAGAGTTATATAAAAGCTTCATCCATTGGTCTGGTTAGGTTTCCATAATCACTTAAACTCTGGCTACTGAGAAGTATAGCACAGCAAGGAGGGTGAGTGCTGGCATTTAGTTTGCTGTGCTGTTCTCTGGAAGCAGAACTCTTGCTTCTGTCCACTGACATCATGTATTGTTTCTATCCCACTTCTTTGAAAATTCTTCTAGCATGTGAAACTTGAGTATACCTCATAGTCCTCGGCACTTGTTAAACAGAGATTGTATGTTATATATACATTTTGTGACTTTCTTAAATTGAAGTACTTCAACAAAACCAATCCAGTGAATTTAAAAAAATGCAAAAATTTGCAAATAGTGTGGTATATGCCATTCCTGTGTCAGGATATTTTCGGTGGTCTGTTTTTCTTAAATTTAAAAGGAATATATGTATATTATACATAATTTATTTCATATTTATGTACTATTGTATAATTATAGTTTTCAAGAAAAATTGAAAAGATCAAAAAATTTCTGTGGTCTAAAGGGAAATGTGTTTGATATTTCCGTGACCGAGACTTAGACCTGAAAGCTTTGTAACTTTTCCCACAGTGATTCAATAAATAAATAAATTAAAAAAAATTCTGTGGTGATACTGATGTGACGATAGACATCTCATTCTCTTTGTGCAGTTATCAATCCCTTAATATTTTTTTCTTTAGGTTAGAAAAACTCCCCTTGAATATATAAACTGGTTTATGCTAGCAGCACATCAGTGCTTGAGGATTTTTCTGGTTGCCAAATAAATTATCTGTGATGTAACAGATTATTCCTTTGAATTTTATGACTAGCATTTGTATGAACTGACAAAGTCCTGAAATATATCATCACAACTTGACTAGAATATACTCATATTCCTATATTTTGAGAATTTAGTCCTAGAAACTAGATATAATCCCTCTCCTAAAGCTGCTTGTATTTAACTAGTAGAATATGCTATGTTTTTTCAAAAAGATAAGAGGCTCTTTCCTATAGTACTTTTAAAATACTTTTTAAATTAAGGAAAAGTTTATATCAGCTAGTAAAGATTTAAAAGTTCCACACGGGGCTGGAGAGACAGTTCTAGGGGTAAGGTGCTTGTCTTGCACATGGCCAGTCCCAGTTCAGTCCCAACACCAACACTACCTATGGTCTCCTGAGCTCCACCGGAACTGAGTCGTGTGCACAGAGCCAGGAGTAAGTCCTGAGCATTGTCAGGTGTGGTCCTAAATCCGCCCCCTTTCCCAACAAAGAAATGTTCCATGAAAGCAAGCTTAAGAACAAGAAAATAAAATTGAGAATAAAATGGACCACTAATTCTTAGGTAACCTTTGATTATTTTAGTTTTCGCATCGATAAAATGAAGATAATTTCTACATCAGTCAGTTTTAAAGCTAATGAAAATGTGATAACTTGGGACTTTCTGGCATAGAGTAAGCAATTAATAAATGATAGTTCTTATTGATGTTTACAGTAATGGTATTGGCATTGGTGATGAGGTAGACTTGTGACAGATTCTGGGCAGAAGGGGACAGCATGAGTCAAATCATAAAAGTGGAATGGAAATTCTTGAGTCATCAGTAAGGATGAACAGGGTAGTAAGACAAATGATTTTTGTATCATTTAACATTCCCCAGGGGTCAAGGTGAAGAATTTGACCTTTCTTTTTATAGATGATAAAGAGATTTCAAAACTTCCATAATGGGATGTCACATAATCATAGCTGAAATTTTGGAAGATACATTTGGCAAGAGTTTGCATGGTAGGAAGAGAACCGAGGTTAGGATACCTGAAATAAAGGCACCGTTTATTTTTGATGGCCAGTCACCATAGTGAGGGATTTCCATACCATATATGTACTCATGAGAGGGGTTCGGCAGGGTGATACCATTTCACCAAAACTCTTCAGTGCCACCCTCGAGAACATCATGCGACAACTGG
>JAOXYA010010834.1:0-27374 GCA_028565675.1 Sorex palustris | reverse complement strand
GGTTTCTCGGGAGTTCAAGATGCTGCTCTGTCTAACGTTCATTCATTTAAAAATGTCCTTTGATTCTGTTGAGACTGCCAATCTCTCCAACTCAATAACACTGCATTAAACAAACAAACTTGTGGTGCTGCAAACATCCAACAAGGACAAATCCTGTTCTCATTGCATGCAAGACCTGTGCTTTACCCCTGAATTACATGCCAGTGACACGGTATGATGTACTTGAAAGTTGCTAAGAACATGAATCTCAAACAATCTCATCATAAAGCAGAGATAGTGATTATGTGAGGTGGTGGAGGGGTCCCTAGCTTGGCTTGTGATCATCATTCTGCACTGAACCATCACCTGACACGTTTTATTTATTTATTTATTTATTTATTTATTTTGGGTCACACCCGGCGATGCTCAAGGGTTACTCCTGGCTCTGCACTCAGGAATTATTCCTGGGGGTGCTGGGGGGACCATATGGGATGCTGGGAATCGAACCCAGGTCGGCCGCATGCAAGGCAAATGCCTTACCCTCTGTACTATTGCTCCAATCCCACCTGACACATTTTAAGTGTACGCAACGGTACAGCCAGCCTTCATTCAACGAAGATGGAAACATAAAATGTGTGATTCAAACTACAAACAAAAAACCCAATAAGTTTCTCTTAGCATGTGCCCTGTGGAGAGCAGGTGGTACAGACACTCATGCTTGGACAGGATGAGCTCCAACCCCAGAACTTGCTTCCTATTCGTCTTGGTGTGTTTCATCTCTGGCTGGTGACGGTTACGAGGTCAGTTGATGAGTGGTTCTGGCCCCTTGATAGCTTTCCCGTTTTATGGTTTGACACAATGTTCCAAACCAAATTATTTTGTACATTCTCTGTTCTTGGAAATGGCCATTTTCACCAGCGGGTCCTGGCTATTTTAAAAAAGAAATGTATTTATAGATGGGATGCTCATTGCGGCAAGACCAGACAGGGCTCCCGGGCCTTCCAGGGGCTCTAGAGAGAAAATAAATTTTGCTTTTGAGACATAAATCATAGTTCTTTCAACCTAATGCTAGTAATTCAAATTCAGAACGGCAGGTTTTAATTTAACCTCATTGATCATAATTCTTCATTGCCTTTTGTCCTACATTGAAAACCCTGACTCCTAATGGTATCAACATAATTACTCACTCGCTTTGTCCCATAACAAACGCATACAACAATCCCTGAATAACAATACAAATCACTACAGCTAACAATATGATTACAGGAAACAGCTTGCTTTGTTTTTGAAGTTCTTTTTGTCCCTGGAGCGTTATCTCACTAGGGAAAAGTCGTGGAATTACTGTGTTTAAGTTACTTGGAATAATTCCTTCTTGGGTGGCTATATACCAACTGGTGGTTATGTTACATAATTATGGTTCATTTGTATAATTTCTCTTTCCATTTTCAGGGCTTGCTTTTTAGGTTTCATTGTTTCATTCTGAAGTTGAATTTGCAAAGCGAGGTACAGTCAACAAAAGTGTAGTGTCTCTCGCTAGTCCTTTTCTCGCCACAGATAACCAGCAGGATATTTCTGTCCTCCTTGTTTCAAAAAAAATAAGCAGTGGAATATGCAAATAGTGAAATGGAAGAAAGAGATATTAAAAAAATCCCCTTCACAATTGTGCCTCACAAAATCAAGTACCAAGGGATCAGACTAACACAGAGGTGAAAGAACTGTACAAAAAAGAAAATTACAAAACACCTTTTCAAGAAATGAAAGAACAAGAGGAAATGGAGTGGAGACATATTACCTACTCATGGACTGGGGAGGATTAAGACTGTCAAAATGGCAACACTCTCCAAGCATTGTGCAGATTCCATGTGGCTCCTATAAGGACACCCATGACAGTTTTCTAAGAAATAGTTCAAACGCTCCTGAAATTCATATGGAACAATAAACACTCCCAAATAGCTAAAGCAATACCTGGGAAAAAATTATGGGAGACATCACTTTCCCCAACGTTAAACTCTACTACAAAGCAGCAGTAGTTAAAACAGCATGGTACTGGAATAAAGACAGACCCTCAGATCAATGGAGTAGAGTTGAATGTCCTGAGACAGACTCTCATGTAACAATCAGTTTAATTTTTGATAAAGGAGCATAAAGTATGAAATGGAGCAAGGAAACCCTCTCAACAAGTCATGCTGGGAAAACTGCTCAGCCACACACACACACACACACACACACACACACACACACACAAACTCAGATCTCTTTCTAACACCCTGCACAAAAGTCACATAGAAATAGACTAAGATTGGTATCAGACCTTTATCCATAAGGTACATAGAGGAAAACGTAGGGAAAACCTTCCATGACATTGAAGTCAATGGCAACTTCAAGGATGAAATACCACTGACCAAGCAAGTGGAAGCGAATGGGACTACATTTAACTAAGAAGCTTCTGCACTTCAAAAGAAACAATGACCAGGATAGAAAGACAGCCCAGGGAATGCAACCCCCCCATACTTATCAAACATTCATTTAATACAGGATTAATATCCAAGGTATATAAAGCACTGGTAGCATTTAACAAGAAAAAAAACCTACCCAATCCCATTGAAAAGTGGGGAGAAGAGATGAATAGAACCTTCCTCAAAGAAGAAATACAAATGGCCACAAGCACATGAAAAAATTCTCTACATCATTAATCATCAGGGAGATGCGATCAAAAGAACGATGAGATATCATTTCACGCCACAGAGACTGGCCCGCATCCAAAAGAACAAGAACAACCAGTGCTGGCATGGATGGGGGAGAAAGGGACTCTCCTTCACTGCTGGTGGGAATGTCAGTTAGTCCAGACTTTCTGGAAAACAATATGGACGTTCCTCAAAAAACTAGAAACTGAGTTCTGTATGGCCCAGCAATACCACAACCTGGGGGTCCAAAAACTCAATTAAGATAGTCAAAAGCCGCCTGTACTCCGTGTTCGCAAGAGCCAGGATCTGGAAACAACCTGAGTGCTCAAGGACAGATGAGTGGGTACAGAAAGTATGCTGCATGACACAATGGAATACTCTGCAGCAGTTAGGGAAGATGAAGCCATGAAATCTGCTTATACATGGATGGACATGGTTTGTGCTGAGAGAAATGAGCCCAAGGGAGAGAGACAGGCACAGATGAACTGCACTCATTCGCAGGATATGAAAAATAGCAGGAGTGGGGCTGGAGAGATAGCCCAGCGGGTAGGGCGGTTGCCTTGCACACGGCCGACCCGGGTTCGATTCCCAGCATCCCATACGGCCCCCCGAGCACCGCCAGGAATAATTCCTGAGTGCAGAGCCAGGAGGAACCCCTGAGCATCGCCGGGTGTGACCCAAAAAGATATATTTTTTTAAAAAAAAGAATAGAATTCCCACAGGGTCTGGCTTCTCAGCCTCTACCCCCAAACACAGAAACACTAATTGGGAAGGGACTGTGTACACCTGTGTGCAACACAGCACTCAGGCAACAGCCAGGACATGGCACAGCCCAAATGTCCAACCACGAACGGACGTGCAAGGACTCACGGCCAGTGCGGAATGGAACGTGATGTAGCGCCAGGAAAGACGAGCTCCACCTGCCTCTACTGACCGGGAGTAAAGGGTGTCAGGAAAGGGAACAGAACGATCCCCCTCGCACGCGGGATTTAAAGACGCACAGTGCGGGATCGACAAGCCACCAAAGGCCACGAGGTGGAAGGGCGGCCCACACAGATGAGATTGTGGCGTGCGCAGGGGCGGGGCTGGGGGACCTGGTGGGAGGAAGTGGCCTCTGGCCTATGAATGAATGATCCCAGACCCTCGGAACGATACTGTAACCGTTGCGAGTACGGTAACGATACTGTAACTGCCGCATGTCAGCAGAGACTCAGTCTTGGAGCTCTCCAATGACGCTAATCGCTAATCGAGAACAAGCCTGGGAACCAGCCCCACCACCCCCCGCCAAATGCCCTCCCACCCTCTCACCCCCCACCCAGCCACGGCCCGGACCCTTGTTCCCATGTCTCAACCTCACCTTCTCCCCGACTGCGATGTGTAAGAAACATTTCCTGATCCGACACCAACAAGTCCAATAAGTTCATTCAAAAGTGAGCAGACCCTTTCCAAAGGAAAAGAGGTCTTATCCTCACTTAGGAGACCTCGCTAAGGAGACCTAATTAATTAAATTAATTTAAAAATTTAATTTAAATAAAATAAATTTATTGAGGGATTGTAAATGAATTATTTAGTTATGATCTAAAAACGTGCCCTAAACGCCATTGGGACTTTTTTTTTTTTTTTGAGAACAGGTTGAACAGAATGTTAAAATTTGAGTGTTTTTTTTTTTTCTCTGTCAGTTTGGTAAAGACTCTCTCTCCGCGGAATAGGAGCTGGGGCTCAGGAAGGTTCTAAGAGAGCAGAGCCGCAGGGCCTGAGCTGCGCTGTCTCGGCGCCTGCTCTGGGGAACCCAGGCCACGGGCCGTGGGCTACCGTGGGAAGCTCAGATATAAGACCGCAAGCTGCTGTGGAGCAATGCAAAGTGAGGTGCTCCCTGCACTCCTCCCCACACGCACAGGCACACACACACGCACACACAGGCACACACGCGCACACACACGCGCGTGCTTCTGGGCCCATGCAGAGCTCTTGGCTGGCCTGACGTCCTTCTCTCTCCCCAGGACTGGCTGTGCTCACCATGAAGGCGGCGGCTCTGGCAACGCTCCTGGGTAAGTGCTTTTCTGTGCGCGTCTGCTGATGCGCTTAACATTCTCCTGCGAGCCCAAGAGCAGGAGACAGTGCCAGGCAGACAGATAAGCAGCGCGGGCTCCACCTGCAGTGCTCATCACGGAGGGCTGGGAGGCCGCTGAGGGACACACATGAGGGTTTCCGCTGTCTCTGTCACCTCTCTGTAGGAGAGCGTCCAGAAAGCAAATCTGCAAATTCTGAGTTAGGGGCCTCTTAATTTCTTAATGTTCCTCCTGATTTCCTAATGTCTCAAAGAGTTTCTCATCTGACCGACATGCCACCAGTGATCATTTTAGAGATGACGTTTGTTTCCTTTTTTCCCTTCCTGGTTTTGGGGCCACCCCTGCAGTGCTCAGGGCTCACTCTGGCTCTGCACTCAGGGTCACCCGGGGGCTCAAGGGCCATAGGGAGTACTGAGGACGGAACCCAGGTTGACCACATGCCAGGCCAGCACCCGCCTGCTGGACCATCGCCCCAGCCCCGGACGTGGAATTTTTAAATGAATCTGTCAGTACCAATGACCCTAGGCACTGGGGGAGCCTTTTGGATGGACACGTGTGATCCTGTCTGGATATGTGTGTACATGTGTGTGTGCATAGTAGACACGCACGCTTGCGTGCACTGACTGTCTAGTGTCCATGCGTGATTGTGTACGCACGCAGCGTGTCCGCATGTGTGTATTTGTGTGTAGAAGATCTGTGCATATGGAAATGTCCATGAGTCTATGTGTGCCTACGTTTATGTATTCCTATGTGTTTACATACGTGCGTGTGTCTGCATGTGTGCAGGAAAAGCAGCTCTGGGCCTCCGTGCTGAGCTGCGTGTGGGGGGAGGGTCTGGCCACCGTTGGAAGGGCGGGGGGTGGGGAGAGAGGCCTCGTCCCCACTCTGGGTGCTGGGGCCCCACTCAGAGGGTGGCCTTGGGGCTGCTCTGAGGACACCGGCTGACGGGGTCCTGGCAGAGGGACGGTTGTGCCTGGGGTGAGGGGCTTCTCCGTCCTGCCCCCGCCCAGGCCCCACACGCAGGGGCGGCCCCGGCCTGAGACTCCCACAGGGCTGGTTCATGCTAGCACCCTCGGGACACAGCCCTGCCCTGGACCGAGGCCTCTCGAGGGCCACTGGGGGTGGGAAGAGTGACCTGCAGGATAGGCAGGCCTGGCTCTCCACACTCCCCCCTGCCCTCCCCACACTCAGCCCCGCTTATGTTTCCCATGGCCAGGGATGCGGCTCAGTGCCAGAGTACTTTCCCCGGGTTCGATCCCCCAGTAGGAAATAACCCCCCAAACTCGCCTGCGCCCCTTCTCCTCGGCTGGACCCCCTCCTCAGTGCTCCCCTGCTGCCTCGGCCAGGCCTCAGCTGGTTCAGAGCCGCGGGTCACCCAGCAGATGTTGCTGCTGCTTCCTTCAAAGCCTGGAGCCCACTTTTTAAAATTTGCTCCTGTTTTGGGGCTCCACCCAGCAGTGCTCAGGGCTGACTTCTGGCCTTGAGCTCAGGGATCACTCCCGGCGGGACGCAGAGGATCGTATGGGACCCCGGGAATCACCCCTGGGTCAGTTACACCCAAGCACCGTACGCACTGGGCTGCCTCTCCGGCCCTCGATGCAAGAACTCTAAAATCCACTTAGGTCGTGAACAGGCATTTCCGTCCTGCTTAAAAACCGCCATTGACACGTGGAAGCCAAACGTTTCCTCACGAAGCTCCACGTGTCCTCATCACCCCCGCCCAGCTCTGCCAGAAGGGGTTCTTGGGAAAGGGGTGAAGACCGGGGTGCTGAAGGTGTCTCCTACCGATGCGGGCGAGGGTGGGAAGAGACTGGCAAGGAAGGAGAGTGAGAGAGAGACAGAGACAGAGAGAGACAGAGACTGAGGCAGAGAGAGACAGAGAGAGACAGAGAGACAGAGACTCAGGCAGAGACAGAGACTGAGGCAGAGACAGAAACAGAGAGACAGAGACAGAGAGAGACAGAGACAGAGAAAGACAGACAGAGGCAGAGACAGAGAGACAGAGACTGAGGCAGAGACAGAGACAGAGAGAGACAGAGACAGAGACAGAGAGGCAGCGACAGAGACAGAGAGAGCTCGCTGGCCTATGGAAGGAAATAACCCAGCAGGGCCTGTGCTTTTCAACCTTCTTCAGCTGTGGATCAGCACTGGCCCGGAAGGTCAAGTACCTTGGTCCCACCCGCCAGACGACGCCACATCTGATGAAGCCTCTGTTGGGTCGATGAGAACGTTCTGGCGCTGGGTCCTTGATTGTGTGTTCTTGCCTTCTCTTTGCATAGTCTTGCTGGTGACCGGAATCCATTCGAACAAGGAGATGCCCAAGAAGAGCAAAAGGCCCAAGTTCAGTGAGTAGCATCGCGCCCCGGCCCCCACGGGCACGCGTGCCCCCCGAGAGCATTTCTGGGTCCACAGGTCTCCCTGGAAGTGCTTCTGTCTGTCCACACGTGTTAGGAACAAGCCTCGCCCATCCCCCGCTTTGTGTCAAAGAGCCTTCAAGATGCGGTCGCCTGTCGGGGTCCGAGTCAAAGCCAGAGGAGTGTGTCAGGGCCCAGGGCGATGTTCGGCAAGCAGGGCACTGCCTTGATGTTCCATCCCGGCACTCACAGTCCCCGGGCCCTGCCAGGGGCCATCCCAGAGTGAAGAGCCAGGAGACCCGGAAACTGCCAGCTAGCTAGTTGGAGATGCGGAGCCCACCCCTGGCACTGCTCAAACCCAGGGCTCCCCCCCGCAGTGTGGGGGGTGGGGGTCCATCTCCAAGGCCTCGTGGCTGAAGGCCGACGGCTCCTGGCTAACCCGGGAACCCCACTCCTTCCCTCACAGAGTTCCCGGCTGCCACTGGCTTCGGGGGCTGACGCCAGGCAAGGCCCAAACAGCTACTAGGCGGGGGCAGCGGGAGAGCCAGGCCAGGTCTGGGCTAGACCTCCACGTCCACTAGCTCTGCCCTTGCCGTGATAGGCTCAGCATCCACAAGGAGGAAAGAAAAGGCCCCAGGCAGCGGGTGGTGTTCGTGTCAGCATTAGGACAGGCCAGCTGGGATAGCGGGACCGTGTATCAGGGCAGGCTTCCTGGTAGAGGTGACATGTCTTATTGGCTGTTTGAAGGACGGAATAGGGAGGAGTGAGGCAAATGGGAGGAGAAAGGGGGCTCTATCCTTCTCAAGAAGCATGCCCGAGGCCTGAGAGGAGAGAAAGAACACGGAAAGGAGGGTAGTCAAGGTGCAAAAGACTGTGTCCCCAACAGGGGCAGAAGGGCCCCGCGAAAGCCGTCACAGGCCGGCCCTGGGTCCTCCATGAACATTCATCCCACGAGCCTGTGGGCATGGGCCTCACCAGGCAGCCTCTGAGGCCCGAGAGAGGCCCGGGGTGAGGACACTGTCACCAGAGACAGAACTCTGGTGGCTCCCCAGCGCCATGGCCAGTCCCCTGCAGACCACTGGGGTGACTGAGTGCAGGGCCGGGAGTCGCCTTGAGTGTCACCGGGTGTGGCCCCCGAGCCAACACAAACAGGGTCTGAGTCTGCTCGGGGGGATGCACACGGAGCCAGTGCTCGCAGCTACAGCAGACACAGCCGGGCGGACCAGGAGATCTGACCTTCCGCCCGGGCACCGTGCAGTCTTCCTGGGCGAGGAACTGTTGCCCCGGGGCACTTGGGGCTCGCTGGGTCCCTGGAAGAGAGGGGGAGCGAGAAGCAGGCGCCCGCTGCCCTGCCAGGCCAGGGGCCGCCCCCTCGCTGGGAGACTCAGCTCTCTGGGGGCCGGGAAGGGCCACGGCAGCCACAGAGCTGAGGGTCAGCTGGAAACGCCCCCAGGAGGCGACTTTGGGGAGGCCAGGCGACCCTCTGAGTCACACGGGGTGGGGACGGCGAGCAGATGCCCAGGCTGGGAGTCTGAAACGGCCCCCCCAAGCCCCAGCCCCTGTGCCGTCGCCACCCACAACTGCCCCCTCCAGACGTGGTGGCGGGGGGACCCAGGGAGCCAGCCCCCCTTTAAGGAGGGTCCCGGGGAGCCAGCCCCACTCTTGGGCGGGTCCCAGGAAGCCAGCCCCCCTTCTAAGGAGGGTCCCGGGGAAGCCAGCCCCTCTCTGAGGAAGGTCCCAGCTGGGCCGAGCAGAGCGACCTCGGGTGTTGCCAGAACCATCACGAGTGACCCAAGCCCGAGCCTCCGGGGCCTGTCCGGTTCCGCTTACCGTCTAACCCCTTTGAGAAGGTGTCGGGGAACAGTTTTCCCCAATGTGCCCAGACACGTTGCGCACCAGGTCCGAGCAGACGTGGGGCGAAGGATGACGGGCGCGTGGAGAGACCCCCTCCAGGAGCAGCTGCCGCTGCTCCCTTTGTGCCAGATACACAGATGTTCCCTAGAAGGCCTCGGCTCACAGGAAGGTCCAGTCACAGAGAGTCCAGCCCCATGGGCCTCTCCCCTCTCCAGCCCTGCCTTGCCCCGGCCCAATCCCCATCAAGGCTGGAGCTGCGGTGAGGATGACCTGCTAAGCGTACGTGACAGTTTGTGTCCTGGGCTCACGTGACTAGGAGTCGAGTGAGGTTCAAGGCCGGACACCCGGTGCTGGCTGGACCCCTGTTCTTGCCAACTCTGCCCAGAAACTCCTCCTGTGAGGCTTTGCTTCTGGGCCACCTTGCAGGTCGATCTCATCTGCCCTAGTGCCCGTCACCGTGCTCCACATGAGAGTTTTGGCCCACCCATGTCCAGGTCTGGCACTGGGCCCTGGGGGGTCCCATGTCCTTCCACCGGCCTCTCGCTGTCCCTGTGTGTATGTCCATGCTCTCGAGGCCCTGCCGCGCTGGCCCAGCTGGTGTGTGGCACCTGTGCCCCCTCCCTCTGGGCACAGCTCCTGCTACCTCAAGCTTGCCTTGTCCCCAGCCTGGCGCCTGCGGGTGCTCCTCCTGCCACCTGTTGGGGTGCAAGCTTGGCCCAAAGCAGGGAGCTGCCTGGTCTGTGGCCCTCTCCGTGTCGGTATCCCTGACCCCCCTCCCCAGGGTCCGGCTGGCACCCCCGGGCGGTGTTGGCAAGACTGACAGGCTGGCTGTCTTCGGTATTATTACCTGGCTCCCCTCCCCGGTCCTGGACACCCCCGGCCCAGTCCCCTGTACCCCCGAAGATGTTTCTGGGCTGCCCAGAGGCAGTGCCCTCGGGGAAATCCTCTTTCTGAGGACAGACGTGGGGGAGAGGCGGCAGGTGGGTGTACAGTTGTGCAGAACGGTCTTCTCCCTGGCATTGGAGTGGCAGCCTGGAGAGGCCGGGAAGGGTGAGAGAAAGCTGTACTACGCAGAGGGGAGGGCGCCTGCCTGGGACATGGCACCCTACAGGGTTCTCCAAGCCCGCCAGGAGTGAGCCCGGAGCACAGTGGGGTGCCAAGGAAAACACCGAAAGGAAAACGCTGTTTCCTAACCCCCCGGGACGACAACTGCGGTTCCTGGCAGCTCTGCTCTCTCCAGCTTCCTTCTTTATGCAAATGTGACAAACGTCTGACCAACCGGCCGCCCCAGCACCCTCCTTCACGCGTCCCTGAGCCCAGGTCTGGGTTCCTCCCCCCTCCAACTTCGTGTCACTGAAGGTCCGGCCTCCCCGGGCCCAGCCAGTCGGGGGACCAGAGACACACCAGGCAGAGGCTCTCCGGGATGAGTGTCTAGTGGCCGAGAAACCGAACGTGCCTGGTGCCCGGGGCCCTGAGCTTCCCCACTGCCCACACAGCGCACTGGCCTAGTGGGCGAGACACACCAAGAGATGGTGGAAGGACCAAGCCTGCCCCTTGGGTCCCAGGAAGCCCAGGATCTCGGGGGGGGCGGCCAACGTCACCCCCGCTGAAGCCCAGGTCCGAGTCCGGTTCTGCTTCAGATCACGTTGGTGCGAGGCGGGGTGGCGGGGAAGGGACGTCCATCAGGGCCAGGGCGACCAGCGGGAGGGAGGAACAGCCAGTGGAGGAGCGGACACACCCCAAGACCAAGCCAGTCCCTGATTTCAGGGAGCGCACGTGGCACCCTCAGCCCCCAGAATGCCTCAAGAGCAAGACACGGGCTCAGAGCAGCCTTGAGGGTCAGGACGGAAAAGAGGAAAAAGAAAAGAACATGGGGCTGAGGGCTGCCGTGTGGGCTCAGAACTCCCAGTCACGCCAGATCCCCCGGAACGACCCTCACCAGCCGCCCGCCACACGCCCCACCCCCGAGCGCAGAGATGGGCATGGGGGGAGGAAACAACTGGTGTGCCCCCCCTTGGCTCACTGGTGGGTGAGCGCGGGTTCGAGAGGCCGGCGCAGCTGGAAAGCATTAGCCGTGGACACCGGCATGGGGGACGGCTGGCCTGGGGCCACCCTGGGTGTGACCAGGGGCTCTGAGCACGGCAGCCACCCACCGCCCAGCCCCAGAGAGGCCCTTTCGGTGAGGCAGGCCCCCGCCCACACCCCTGCTGCCGTCCTTCCCGCCATGCCCGCTCCTAGAAGGTTCTCTGCAGGACTCGGCTCCCGGGAGCTGCCCTCTGCCTGAGGTCTCCCGAGCCCGCCCAGTCTGAGCCGCCGCAGGTCTCGTCTCTGCACCTCAGGGGACGCGCGTTTCAGCCCAGCGAGGCCCCAGCAGGGTCCCCAGGACCTTGGTCTCCTGCCCGCCCCGGCCAGGGCCTCTGGGCAGGGCCATGGGGCGTCAGCTCCAGAGAGGACCCACCCAGGCAGCCCCCATCCGCCTGGGAGCCAGGGACAGGGACAGGGCACCCTCCCCTCTCCACACCCCCCTCGCACTGCGGGAACCACACCCCACCTGGAGGGAGGAGGGAGGAGGGAGTGTCCCACAGCCGGTCACACCCGGCCCTGAGCACTCTCGGGGAGCCAGCAGAGCAGGTTCCCATGGATCTCCCCAACCCAAACTCAGGACACAGTGCTCCCACAGATACGCCCCACAGACCCATAGTCACACAGACACACACACCCACACACAGATACACAGACACACACACACCCCCACAGACACACACCTACAGACACACAGACATACACAGACACACAGGCACTCACACCCACAGACACACAGACACACACACCCACAGACACACACACAGTCACACAGACATACACAGACACACAGACACACACACACCTATAGACACACCCTTCCACAGACACACAGATACACACACCCACAGACATACAGACACGTGACCCCACAGACAGACACACATACACACATACACACAGACACACAGACACACACACCCACAGATACACCCACAGACACACAGACACACACTCAGACCCGCCACATGCCAGGTGCCCGTGTGCCTGCAGCCCTCGCTGGCAGAGCCATCCCCACCCCCCCTGCGGTGGGCAGCACCTCCTGTGCGGTCACTGCAGCTCTCAGCCCAGTCCTGGCGGCTGTGGGGTCCCTGCAGCCCCTTCCCAGTGGTGGCCCGAGGCTGGCGCGACGCTCCGGTGTGGGACGCTGAGACACAAGATGTGACGGGGCCCGTGGCTCCTCCCGCTCGTGCTCCCGACCACGTGGGCGTTGGGTGAACCCGGGCTGGCTGCCCCCCCAGTTCCAGGGCTGCAGCCCCCGAGATGTCAGCCGAACCCCACTTTGCCTTCCAGCTGCTCCCCAGATCAGCTGCGACATCACGGCAGGGGAGATCCTGGACCCTGAGTTCGTGGTGAGGTGCCCCGCGGGCTGCGGAGACCCCGGATACCCGGTGCGGGGTACCGGCCCCTACGCAGCCCCCTCCAGCGTGTGTGCGGCTGCCGTCCACAGGTGGGTCGGGGCTGGGCGCGAGGGAGCTGCCCCTGCCGAGCTGTGCATGGGGCCTCCAGCGGGGGCACCGGGCAGGAGGGCGGGGGTACCAGGACAGAGCAGGGAGGGTGCCCAGGCCTTCGGGGGGCCGCCTCCGCGCCTTCCCGCCCGTCTCCCGGGGTCAGCGGCTTGGGGATATGGGCCCACCATGGAGATGGGCGGCAGGAGACGCCCACCCTGTGTGATGGGCCCAGACCTCAGCCGCCCCCAGTCCCCTCCCAGCCCAACACCCCTCCCCTCCAGAGGTGGAGGGGGCAGAAGCCCCGGCGTCAGGTCACCGTCCCAGAAACTGCAGCCCTGCTGCTGGCCTGGGTGGCGGGGCAGGGACTCCCCTGTGGGGCAGGCGTCTCCGCAGCCGCGCGTGCCCGCCTTGCACCTGTCCTTGGCAGGAGCTGGAGCCTGGGAGCCTGTCGCCCCCCGTGGAGGTGGCCAGGTGGGAGGTTTCACTGTGGAGGCTCAGGTGGTTCCGGCACAGGCTCCGGCTTTGGGTGCAGCTAACCAGGGCCTTCACGGCACCGCAGACGGTCCCTGCCACCGCCAGGAGCAAGCACCGAGCACAGACACGGGAGCGAGCCCCGAGCACTGCAGGGAAGTGGGACTGAGCATCCCGAGAGAAGGAAGCAGGAGGCAGGAGCTGAGGCTGAGATCCGGCCCCTGAGGGCCGTGAGGAGCACCGGGACGGCCCGTGGCTCAGCGCCAGGGCCCTGGGAGGGGGAGGCTGAGGCCAGCACCCACCCATCGCATCAGCAGCATCTCCTCGCCTCCCCTCAAAGCGCAGACCCGGGGGCGGGGGGTGGTCAGGGCCACAGCAGAGCCCGCAGGGCGCTGGGCTCACACGCAGCCCACCCGGGGAAGATCCCTGGCACATCCTCAGGCCCCCAAAGCCTGCCGGGAGTGATCCTGGAGCACAGAGCCAGGAGTCAGCCCTGAGCACCATCAGGACTGGCCCCAAAGAGCAAAAGAACAAAACACACAAAGCTGAATTTGTATAAGCATGGTCTTTTTTTTTTCTTTTTGGGTCACACCCGGTGATGCTCAGGGGTTCCTCCTGGTTCTGCACTCAGGAATCACTCCTGGCGGTGCTCGGCGGACCCTATGGGATGCTGGGAATCGAACCCGGATTGGCTGTGTGCAAGGCAAACACCTCCCCACTGGACCATCTCTCCAGTCCCCAAAAGCCGAATTTGGAGATGAGGAGTTGAGGCCACCCCTGTCAGTGCTGGGGTGTTACTCCCAGTTTCGTGCTCAGGGGACCATGCAAACCCAGGGCTCAAACCCGCGTAACCCACAAGCGAAGGCCCTGGCGCCATCTGCCTGCACCTCACCGAGACGCTCCCTCTCTCTCTCCCGGTAGCGGCGTGCTCCCTCGCTCGGGAGGGAAGGTTCTTGTCCGGAAAGTGCCCGGGGAGTCGGACTCTGAAGGCGGCTCCTCCAGTGGGGTCCAGGCGCTGTCTCTGATGCACCAGGAGGGACTCTTCACTGTCGCAGGTGAGCCCGGGGACAGGCCAGCGGCTGGGGGCAAGAGCGTCTGCGCCTCTGGCAATCAGGGTCCCGCACCAGGAGCTTCTTCGATCAGGGCAGAAACCCGATGCGGAGCGAGGAAACAGTGCTCACCTCAGACGCAGCCCGGTGCAACCGCAGCCTGACTGCAGCTACGGGTGCGGACGCCCCTCCCGGGCGGGGTTGTTCCAGACGTGGATCAAGGGCGGGGCAGGGGGACCAGGGCTGTGGGGTCCTTCGGAGCTTCTTGCCTTTCTTTGGCTGGTCTTTGCTTTGCTTTTCTTCCTTGGCGGAAGCTCCCCCAGCCTGTGTTCACTGGAGGTCCCGGGTCCGCCTGGTGAGCCGGCAGGGTTCGAGGCGAAGGTGTCTAGGGGTGTCTCCTCTGGGCCTGAGGCCTTACCCCAGCGATGCACAGGGACCCAGAGGTCCCGCCGGGTGGGGATTGTGTCCAGTCATCAGAAAACATTCCAACATCTCCTCCTCCTCCTGGCCTTCCTCCTCCTCCTCCTCCTCCTCCTCCCCCTCCTCCTCCTCCTCCTCTTCCTTCTCCTCCTCCTTCTTCTCCTCCTCCTCCTCCTCCTCCTCGTCCTCCTCCTCCTCCTCCTCTTTTTCCTCGTCGTCCTCCTCCTTGTCCTCCTCCTCCTCCTCGATCTCCTCCTCCTCCTTCTCCTCTTTTTCCTCGTCATCCTCATCCTTGTCCTCCTCCTTCTCTTCCTCCTCCTCCTCCTCGATCTCCTCCTCCTCCTCCTCCTCTTTTTCCTCGTCATCCTCCTCCTTGTCCTCCTCCTCCTCCTCCCCCCTCCTCCTCCCCCTCCTCCCTCTTCTCCACCCTCGCCCAACTCACCCATTGCACTTGCCCCTGTTGTGTCTGTTCCAACAACTTTGACCTAGCAATGTTTCATTTTGAGTCATGAAGGCTGAAGTCCCACCCCGCTGCCAGGGTCGTGTCCCCCCGTCACAGCCTCACGCACCTCCATGGCCCTTGATGGGTCCAGCTTCATCGCTTTGGGCAGCCTTGGCTGAGCCGTCGGCTGACGTCAAACAGCCGGGGACAGAGGGGCCGGGGCAATCTCACACAATATTGTGAATTCTTTGGGGGTTTTCTTGGGTTTTGGGTTTTGGATTTTGGGGGGGCTTTTTTGTGTTTTTGTTTTGCTCTTTTGGGTCACCTGGCGGTGCCCAGGGGTGACTCCTGGCTCTGCGCTCAGGAATTCCTCCTGGCGGGGCTCAGGGGACCACCTGGGATGCCGTGGGGACAGAGTCAGAGCCTGCAGCAGGCGAGAAACACCCTCTTGGCTGTACTGCGTCTCTGGCCCCCAATATTGTAAATCTTAATAGCTCTTCATGGTAAATGTGCTCAGAAATCAGTGAGACGCTGAGGAATAGTAGGAATCGCCCGTCACCAGAGCCCCTTGCAAATTTCACCCACAGTTTAGCCCCCATGGGTGACCCTGTGTCACGATGACGTCACCACAAATTAACATCGAGCTGTTTCTCCTGTGTATCAGCTCGTCCCTCCCTCAGAGGGGCTCTCCCCTGCGCCGGTCACCTCGCTCCTCAAGGACCGCCTCGGGCTCAGGATCGATCCCACTCGGGGATGCAGTGTGGCCGTCGGGAGTCGGCCCAGTGGGTGAGGGGCTCGGCGTTCCCAGGCCTGGCCAGAGGGGGCGCTGTCACCCTCGGACCTAGCTGCCTCCCATGACACCCGCCCCCAGGGATGCAGGGTTCCAGAACATTCTCCGCTCTCTGCAAGAGACCCTCCGGCTCTGCCTCCCTCCTTCGTAGCGTCCTTCCCCTGCTCACAGTCTCTGGATGAAACAGCCTTCGAGAGTGGGGTCTGGCCGCCAGGGCGAGAGCGGAACTCCGCACCCTTCTCGCGCCCTCTGCCTTGTGACAGCCCAGTGCCAACAGCACCGTGGCCGGGTCTTGCTTCTGCTCCCACCCTCTCCTTCCTAAGCCCCTCAGTGAAAAGACCCCTGAGGGCTGAGCCCTCAAACTCTTTTGTCATTCTATGCAGATATTGGACAACAGCTGAGACACACACAACCTCCCCCACCCAGTCCCTGCAAGGGTTGTGTTTTGTGGGCGGGGGCTGTGGTGGGGGGGAGGGTGTCATACTCAGCCCGGGGCTGGCGCCAGGGGTCAGACTCAGGACCTGCAAGTAAGGGCTCTGACCACTGCGCTTCCCGCCGTCTCAGGGACATTTGGGTTTTCTGTGCGCTCTAGGCATCAAGAGACCCCTTCATCAAGTGAGGGTTTATTGAGCATCTACCACATCCTAGACTCTGCCCCAGCAGTGTCCTCCCTCCAGCCACCAGGGGCACCTGTGTCCTCCAGTCACTCTTCTGGGGGCATCTTGTGTGGTCAACCGGCCAGGGGACCGGAAAGAAAGGACAAGAGCCACAGTGCCAGCTCAGGGCACTGCCAAGGTGGTCTAGTGATCCCTGGCACTGCCAGGCCCCAACAGCACTGCCTTTGGGCCCGCGTGGGCCCTGCCCGCCCCACAGCCCAGCTGACTGGGAGAGGCGGGAGGCCCCTGGCGGCCCTGAGCACAGCTCCCTTTCTGGAAGGTTCCACTAAATATCTTCCTCTCGCCTCCTCTGCCCCCCGGGGCCACTCAGCGCTGGGGTCTGCGGTTCCCACCCTGCGGCTCTCGTGCCGGAATTCGCCGGACCCCGGGGCCTGGGACGGGCCTCACCAGGCTCCACGGTGGGCACTGAGCTGAGGACGCAGCCACGTGTGCCGCCTCGGACCTGGCTGAGCAAGGCTCCCTCCTTGCTATGCCCCCCAGGCATGGGGTGCACCAAGGCCAGAGGCCACTCGCTCCAGTCAGGGGCCCTGCCCTCAGGACACAGGGTGGATGCGAGGGTGGGGGGGCACCACGGCCAGCAGGCCCAAGGGAACGTCCAGCTCTGGGAGGAAAGAAACCGTTTTCTTCTCAGGGGCCGTTTGCCTGGCACACGGCTGACCCAGGTTCCGTCCCCAGCCCCCATGTGGACCCCTGAGCCCCGGCAGGACTGAGCACCTAACTACGAGTCCACCCTGACAATCACTGAGGGTGGCCCCAACACAGAAGCAAACTAAATCATTTCTTCCCTCCCTCTCTCTCCCTCTCTCTCACCCTTCCTCTCTATCCCTCTCTCTCTGTCTCTGTCTCTGTCTCTGTCTCTGTCTCTCTCTCTCTCCCTCTCCCCCCACCTCTCTCGCAGAAGGTAAACCCCGAGAAGGTGTGGCCTACCCCTCGTCTCTGACGTTCTCTTCATCCGCATCTGACCATGCAGGTAGGTGCCCTCAGGGACTCCTGGCTCAGAAACACTCTCCTGTTGGGAGAAGATATGGGAACCGCCCGCCCTGCACTGCCGACTCCAGGAAGGCTTCCCAGATTTCAGACCGTGGTCCCTAGACCAGTCCAACAGGAGGGGCCGAAGAGGGGAGATTTCCCCTTAGTCTGCAGGGCGTGGGGTTGTTCTTAGAGTGCCGCTCTGACAGCATTTCTTTCTTTGTTTAGTTTTGAGGCCACAGCAGTGATACCCAGGGCTTAGCTCACTCCCAGCAGTACTCGGGGATCACATGGGATGCTGGGAATTGAACCCAGGCCGGCTGCGTGCAAGGCCAGCACCCTCCCCAATGCACCTCAGCCCCTCGTGGGGCATTTCTGGATGAAGCAAGGGTGTGTCCTCGTGGGAGGACTCCTCCCCCCTCCATCCGCCCCTCCCCCCTGCACCACTTCCAGGAGCCCGTGGCCTGGATGCCTGGACGCTGCCTCCAGGGAGGCATCGGGATTTAACACACACAAGGCCAGGGCGTGTCTGGGTGCATCAGGCTCTGGGCCCCATCCCTGGCCATCCCCCCAACGCTGCCGACCCCCAAAAAAGCACCAGGGGTGGGGAGGAGAGAGAGCACAGCGGAGGGGGGCACTTGCCTTGCACACAAGGTTCGATCACAGCACTGCAGAGGGGCCCCCCCAAGTGCATCCAGGAGTAAATCCTGAGCCCCCAAGGGTAGACCCCCATAAAACAGCACAGAGGAGGCCAGGGGAAGGTGGACCATGGGCGTTGGAGGGGCTGGAGATGGGATGGTCTGGATTCAGGAGGGAAGGCCGGGGTCAAGAGCTGCCCTGTGGCTTGTCCCACCCGCGGGTACATGCACGGCCGTGAGCTCCGTGCCCTCGCAGTCTCCTGCAGGTCCCTGGGGGCCGGCTCGTGTCCCCTTCTGGAACTGACGCCCACCCCGGTGCTGCGTGTGCCGACCAGGCCTCAGGCAGAGCAGAGGCCAGAGCTGGGCCCCAGGTCACAGCCAGGGAAGTCCCACGATCTGGCGGCTAGAGGTCCCACACTGGGACCCACGGGAGCTTGGCCACCTGCTGTCGGCCCACGGACGCCTCCTGGCCCCATGGCCATCCCTGGCAGCCAGTCTGTTCCAGGGCGTTTGCTGTATTTTGTCCCCCGGGGCTCGAGGGTGCTGCCTCACATGCTTTCCTTCCAGGGGAGACCACGAGAAGCCCCCAGAAGCCAGTTCCAGGGGCGACGGCTCCACCAGCCACCCTGACGCAGGTTCCAGGGTCCCCAGCGGCGGCGGCCACAAACAGCCCCCCGCCACCGGCACCCGTGGGACAAAGGAGCCCAGCGCGGGGTGAGTGGGGCGGGGTGAGCACTGCGTGGGGGAGACTGGGGGAGAAACTGCCCCGTGTGAGCCCCCAGGGGGGCCTGGAGTATGACGCACCCCCACAATTGTAACCGTGACCCGGCACACGGGGAACCCCACGTCCACGCCAATTCCCCGGTATCTGCCGACGGCACGGCTAGGAGGGCCAGACCGAGACCAACCTGGGGTTGCTCCGTTGCCAAGTCACCAGGTCTGGGGACGGGGTTTCCCTGGTCAAGTGTCCAGACTGATGCAACTGGCAAGCCAGGTAGCGCCGCGAGGGTCCCAGTCCCGAGAGGCCCCAGAGGACTGTGACACACCCTGATTGTTGTCAGCTCACGGCCGATGGACCCTCAGCCCGGCACAGGCTCGGGCAGGGTGGGGGCTTCACCCCGGCTCCAGCGTCGTCCCGGCTCCCCCAGACCCCAGAGCCCTCCCACCGGCCTGGCCCCTCAGACTCCCATTCCTTTCTCCCATCTCTGATCATGCAGGCACATCGCCAGTTGTGTGGTTGGGACTCGAGTATTCGTGGTAGTCTAGAAGTTGCAGTACACACAATGAGGCTGCTCACCCACCCCCTCGAAGGGCCCCCACTGCCCCGCCTGTCTCTTCTGATCTTTGATCCTTTTTTTTTTTTTTTTTGCTTTTGGGGGCTGGAGCAATAGGGCACTTGCCTTGCACGCAGCCAGCCTGGCTGAGCCAGGTTCGGTTTCTCCGCCCCTCTCGGAGAGCCCGGCAAGCTACTGAGAGTATCTCGCCCACGTGGCAAAGCCTGGCAAGCTCCTCATGGCATCTTTGAGATGCCAAACACAGTAACAACAAGTCTCACGATAGAGACGTTACTGGGCCCACTCGAGCAAATCCATGAACAACGGAGGACAGTGTTACAGTGCTTTTTGGGTCCCACCTGGCGATGCACAGGGGTTACTCCTGGCTCTCAGGAATCCCTCCTGGCGGTACTCGGGGGACCAGATGGGATGCTGGGAATCGAACCTGGGTCAGCTGTGTGCAAGGCAAACGTCCTCCCCGCTATGCTGTCGCTCCAGTTCTATTGGATCTGCTTCCCCCCCCCCCCCGTCCCCTACCCCATCTTCCCTGTTTGCTCGTGGCTCTGTCTCCTGTGCCGGGGGCCATCGTGGTTCTGCGTGGGTTCCCCGAAGTCATTTACAGACTTCGCCTCAAGCCACATTCAACAGCCTGGGCTTCCATTCAATGGGTTGGCAGAGAAGCTGGTGCCTGCCCGCGACCTCTGACCCTCGGCCAGGCATTTCTCTTTCCAGAACAAACCCCCTTGCCCTCTTTTCTCCTGAGAAGCTGCCCAGGGTCTCCTGAGCCCCGTGGCAGCCGAGAATCGGAGGCGCCCTGTACGGGCCGGCACCTGGGCCCCGTGCCGGTGCCACAGCCTCTGTCGAAGCAGCAGCTCTGGGGACAGACGCGGTCAGTCCCCTCCTCAGAAGCGGCCCCGTGGGAGGGAATGAGAGGGAGGACACTGAAGCACCGAGAAATGCGGAGCATAAAGGGGCCATTATTCCCCGCATTTTCCACAGAGGGTTTGAGCCACCTCCGCTCTTTTTCCACTCCACTGCGGCTCCGGGGTGAGTTCAGACGCCCCGGGGGTGGGGGGGGAGCTGGGCCTCGCTGCTACCTGGCCAACACCTGGCTGGCTGGAACGTGGGCAGCGGGTCGGGCTGGGCCACGGCACATGCTCTAACAGGCCGGTGCTGAGCCTGTGCCCCCCACCCCCACACCTCCCGGACTCGCCCCTGCAGCCGAGGGGGAGACGCGGCTTGCTTCGGTGAGGGTAGGAGTGGGAGGCTGAACCCTTGCCAGGGGATTTCGATTTGGACGGTCTCACCCGTTCTGCCCAGCACACAAGCCAGCCCCGGCGTGCAGCGTGGAGGGTCCACGCAGGAGGGAAGCTGGGATCGAAGAAGCGAGCCCCCCCATTCCCGTCCCCTCCAGCCGTCCCCAAGGCAACTGAGGAGATGTGTGACGGAAAGGCTCGAGGACTCAGTAGCTCGGACCTTCTGCAGCTGCAGAGTTGAGGCCCCCTTCGAGGGGGTGGGTGAGCCAGAGGAGGCGGGAGTGAGGGGTCAGCATCCGGCGGGGTGGATTTCCCCGGGCGCACGTGGCGTGAGCAGTGCAGCGTAGAGACCTGCGTGACAGCGCTGTCGGGGGCTGGGGGGTGGGGAAGCCACCCCCACTCCCCCACAGCCCTTCCTGCAGGGACACCCGGCCACCCCAGGCCCACCGGCCCAAGGGGCCCCTCCGGGCACCAGGCGTGGGGTGAAGGCCCCCTCGTCCCCTTGCCAAAACCTCGGCCCCTTCGGGAGCTCCCGGAAGTGAACTCCCCGCTGAGGGCCAGGCTGGCTTCCAGGGAAAGTCTGAGCCGGGGGGTGGGGGGGGGTCTTCCTCCAGGGGGCCAGTGAAGTCCCTGCAGGGCTCCATGCCAACCCCCAGGCCCGGCGGAACCGCCCACCCGTCCCCACTGGTGCCCAAAGGCAGACGCTTCCAGAAGCCCACAGGGCCGTGTCCGCCGGAGAGCTGCCTGCCCCGTCCACGCTCTGCGTGTCCCCCACCCCCACTGACCCCGCCCCCAGCTCCAGCTCCTGAGTTCGGGGGCACAGCGCGTTGTTTGAGCCCGGAGAGAAAGCCGCGTCCCTTTGCCTGTGCTTGACATCAGAGAGAACCAGAGCCCAGGACAGACCTGGATTCAGGGGCGGGGGGTGCCACTAGCCCCCACCCCTCTGGGGACAGAGCAGGGCCCCTCCTCGAAGCCTCTGCAGGGTGGGCAGCCCCTTCCCCCAGTAGCAAAGCGGGGGAATAAAGTGCGTCAGCTGAGTTTGTCCTAAAAATGCCAAAATTATTCCCTGAATCCCGCAAGAGGCTGGTAACCCCGATGGCCACACCCAGCAGACAGCCCGATGTTGCGCTGTTAGAACTCTCTAGAACATGAGCCCAGTGACCTGGGGTCCCGGCTTTTCTACGCAAGTGGTTTCCTCGGGATATTTGGATTGTGGGCTGGACAACGCGCTGTGCCCCCGAACCACAGCAGGAAGGGCATTTGCCTGGTAAACAGCCGACCCGAGTTTGATTCCTCTGCCCTCTCAGAGAGCCTGGCAAGTTGCCGAGAGTATCCCGCCCACACGGCAAAGCCTGGCAAGCTCCCCGTGGCGTATTCGATATGCCAAGCACAGTAACAACAAATCTCACAGTGGAGACGTTACTGGTGCCCACTCGAGCAAATCAATGAACAACGGGAGGACAGTGCTACAGAGCTATTTTGATTGTAGTTCCTTTTTTTGTCTTTTGCATTTTCCTTTTGGTATCTGAGCCACATCCAGCGGCGAGAGGCCACACAGTCAGCCGTGAGCGAGCCAAGTTCCACCCACCACACCCCCTGACTCTTATATTTTTCTGGGGGGCACATCTGACTGTGCTCAGGGCTTCCTCCTGGCTCTGCGCTCAGGCATCTCTCCACTCCTGGTAGGCTCGGGGGACCCTGTGTCAGGCTGGGGTGCTGTGCCATGTGGTATTCGCAGGGGCCCTGCCCACTGCACTCTCTCTCCGGCACTCAAATGCCACAAGCCTCAGCCTCGCTGGGCTCCTGCCTTCGGGGGTCCCTGAGGCCTCCCCGCTTGGTGAACTCAGCTGAGCACGGCCAGACTCCCTTCATCTCCCTCCCAAAAAGGGATGTCTTGTCTCCAAAGATCGCCCGAGTAAACTGACAGCCTTTGACAGCCAGAAATTCATGTTTTCGGCAAAAATTATGACCCTGGGGCCAAGTAGATCGTGCAGTGTTGGCAGGGCCAGAGGAAGAGGCTCGTAAATCCAGGGTCCCGGAACCTTCTGCTTCTGCTCAAAGGGTCTGGTCTTCAACAGATAGGGTGCTGCAGCCTGGCTGGCCCAGCCTGTCCCCACAAAGGTTCATTTCCAGAAAAAGGCTAAGCATGCGCTTTCTGCCAGCAGGTGGCAGTAGAGTCACTGTCACTGTCACTGTTACATTGTAACAGGCCCAGTAACATTGTGAGACTTGTTACTGTGTTTGGCATACACAAGGGGATAGGTCAAGGGGAGCTTGCCAGGTTTTGCCGAGCCGGCGAGATACTCTCAGTAGCTTGCCAGGCTCTCAGAGAGGGGCGGAGGAATCGAACCCGGCTCGGCCGAGGTGGCTGCGCCCAAGGCAAACGCCCTGCCGCTGTGCTATCGCTCCAGCCCGGCAATAGAGTAGTAAAACTAAAGGAGCAGAGGCTCCACCGTCACTCAGTGATGTTGACCTGGCAGCTCTCTGGGCTGGGCTGGCCCACTCTGCTAACTCCCCAGGACAGAGGGACCCACAGGAAGATGCTTCAATGTCTCCGAGGCCACACAGCCAGTTAACGGCTGAGCTGAAGTAAACTCAGCTCTCCCCAATTAAAGCAAAAGGTACCAGGGTACAGGCAGACTTTCCAAACAACCTGGCATCTTTGTCCTGTGGAGAAAAACATCATTTCCTGCATGCAGGAAGCGGAGGGCTGTAAGTCATGAAAGAGGTCATTATGCCCTGGGCTCTCAGCCTCCTGAGCTGGCAGAGCCGGGAGAGAGAAGAGGGAGGAAGACAGGTGGGTTGACGCCTTTGATGATTCCTGATACATTTGTGTGGTCCCTCCAGACATGCCCCTCCAGGCAGCAGGGGCTATTGGGCGAGAATCTCCCCTCCGTGTTATCAGAGCCCGTGTGTGGAGAAAGACACGGAACATTTACTGATTCCAGAGTCCAGGTGCCACGCTGCTTTACTCTGTGGAGACTGACTTAGAGCAGAGCCCCGGAAATGTCGGGGGTGCCGGCTCCTGAGCAGAAGAGCCCGTATTTGCTCAGTGTGGTTCCAAACGGTTGAGTGACACAGTGCACCCAGAATGCTATTGGGCACTTTGGGAGTGTATAATATGGAGAGGTGGGTGGGCGGGTGGATGGATGAATGAACAGATGGATGGACGGATGGATGGAGGATAGGTAGGTAGATGGGTGGATGAATGAATGGACGGTTGGATGGATGATGGATGGATGGTTGATGGATGAATGGGTGTATGGGTGAATGGATAGTTGGATAGGTGGGTGGATGGGTGGATGGATGGATGGATGATGGATGGATGGATGGATGGGTGGGTGGGTGAATGGATAGTTGGATAGGTGGGTGGATGGGTGGATAAATGAATGGATAGTTGGATAGATGGATAGATAGTTGGATGGATGGATGGATGGATGAATGGTTGATGAATGGATGGGTGGGTGGATGGATGAATAGATGGTTGGATGGATGGATGAATAGATGGTTGGATGGATGGATGGATGAATGGATAGATGAGTGGATGGATGGGTGGATGGATGAATAGATTGTTGGATGGATGGATGGATGAATGGATAGATGAATGGATGGGCAGGTGGATGGATGGATGGATGAGTGGGTGGATGGATAGATGGTTGGATGGATGGTTGATGGATAGATGGGTGGATGAATTAATAGATGGATAGAGGGATAGGTGGATGGGGGATGGATGAATAGATGTATGGGTGTGTGAGTGGATGAATGGATGGATGGATGGATGGGTGGATTATGGGTAAATGAATAAAGATTTCAGATAGATATAAAGAAAAGTGTCCCACTGTCTCGATAGGACAAGGGGTACTCCACCTGGATGGCTGTGAATGCTTATGTCTGGGGTATTCCCTGATTCCTGGTTGAAGAGATTCTGCTCATTTAATCTAAGTAGCAAATGTGCTTTTTAATTTTGGAAATCAGGGGGCACGGATGCACAGAAGCCTGGCTCGGTCCTTTTGGATGCAGGTAAGTCTATGACTTCCATGACATGACCTCCCTGCCCTACGACATCGGAATGACAGGATCACACCACTAGCGAGTCCTGATCTTTGGGGACAGACGCAGCTTCCCTGTAGCGCCCTGAGAGCTGCCCCCTGGACAGGTGTGGTGACGTGTAGGGGGCACACGGACCTCCCTAGGGAGAGCGGGGCAAGAAACAACATCGAGGCAAAGACCGAGAAACCGTGAAGACAGAGGCCAGAGCAGGGTGTGTGCCCGCCCAGCTGGGTTGGAGCCTGCTTCCATCTGGCCGAGAACCCTCCACCCTGCTTCCTGCCCAGGCCCCACGCAGGTTTCCTTTCACATGACGAAGGTTGGCGGCTACCGTTTTGTTGGGAAGTCATGACCAAAGTGGTCTGGGGCTTCTGTCCTCTGGCGAGAAGCAGCCCTCACTGAGAGGTCAGCAGGGTGGGTGGGGTGGGGTGGGGTTGGACCCTCCGGCGGACACCCCACCCCGGCCCAGCCTCCCGCTGAGAAATGCTCCCTGACACCCACAGGGCGTGTTTTCAGTGGTGAGAGGGAGCGCGAGAGCCAGCTGCCCTTTAGTCCTGGATGAAATCATGTGTTTTTGCGAAGTGGAAACTGAGAGTCGCTGCGGCCCAGAGCGTGCAGAGGCCCCCTCAGCCCGGGCCAAGGCTGAGCCACACAGGGGGCACTTCGGGGAACCCCTCAAGAGGGAGGGCCACCTCCCGGGCTCCTGGGCAGCCCACCCTGGTGTGCAGTGGCCCTGTGAGCGACTGCCCTGCACAGCTCTGCCCAGCGCTCCTCGCCTTATTCTACCATGGGGGTCCGGGGAGACCCCCGACACATGCCCAAGATTTCCAGAACATTCCAGAAGGATTCTTCACCTTGGCGAAGGGCTGCGTGCCTTCAGATCAGGAGAGTGGGGTGCAGGGAGACCAACCAAGAGGGCCGCTGGGGAGGGAACACGAACACCTCACATTCCCCCCGCCTCCCACCAGGGCCCCGTGGTCGGAGAGGACGATTCTGAGCACTGGGCTGGGGCATGGGCATGAGAGCGTCCCCGAGTGGCCGTGACTCGCCGTGACCCTCACGAGTCCGCCCCACGGCCAGGGGCAAGGGCCAGGTGTTTCCTGTTCTAAGTCACTCGAAGTCGCATTGTTCTCTGCAGGATTTGTGCCAGAAGAATCCAGCACGCAGCCCCCGGAGCCAGAAGCCCAGGGGGACCCCAGTAAGTCAGTGGACAGCCCCCACCCTCCACCTCCCCCTCCCCCCCACAGCCTCACTGGCTCCTCTCGAAGGCAGCTCTGGAGGGCTGCACCCCTGTGTGTGATGAGGAGGGGCTCCCAGGGTGCAGGGTGGGGAAGAGGCGGGCTGAGTTGGCCCCGGGAGATGGGGGGAGGACCGGGGACCCCGGTAAAGGTGGGGCCTGCTGGCTCTTAACCCCCCCCAAGCAGCTGCAGGCGGACATCATCAGCAGGGCACAGCCCAGGCGGGTCCGGGACCAGCCTAGGACCAGCCGGGTAACGCCCGCTGCGGCCCTGCCAGCCCCGCGCGGGATTTGAGGGATTCCCCTGCCTCGGGCAGGGGCTTTCTCGATGGGGGCTGCAGGGGCCATGCTGCCCTGACCCCAAGTCGGGTCAGAGTCCCTGGTCTCCAGGCCCCCCAGGGAAAGTGCCCATGGAGGAGGAGACCTGCAGAGGCAGGCGGCCCCTGGTTCGGACCCGGACCTCATCAGGCCAGGTCCGGCAAAGACAGCTGGGAGGACCCCAGGGCCCCCTCCCAAGGCAGGAGCGAAGCCAAGCCCGGCGGCAGGATGAGCGCACCCAGCCCAGGCCCTTGCGCTCAGGCTCTGAGAGAGGGAGATGCGTTTGTCTCCGAGGACCCGAAGCAGGTCGCCAGGGGTCCGCTCTATGCTGGTCTGATATGGGGCCCCACCTGGCTGTGCTCAACGGCTTCCTGCCGACCCTGCTCCCGGGGGGCACCGCTGGCATCATCTATGGAACATGGGAGCACTGCGTGCATCATCCATGGTACCTGAGAGCACTGCTAGCATCATTCATGGTACCTGGGAGCACTACTAATACCATCCGTGGGGCCTGGGAGCACTGCTGCATCATCCTTGGTACCTGGGAGCACTGCTGGCCCCATCCACAGCACCTGGGTAGAGCCCCGGCTGACAGCATGCGAGGCACACGCCCTTCCCACTGGACCTTGACTCGGGCCCTTGAGCTTTAATAGTTTTTTTTTTGGTCTTGTCTTGTTTTGCTTTTTGGGTCACACCCCTCGGCGATGCTCCGAGGTTTCTCCTGGCTCTGCACTCAGGAATGACTTCTGGCAGTGGTCTGGGGACCCTATGGGATGCCGGGGATCGAACTCAGGTCAACCGCGTGCAAGGCAAATGCCCTCCCCGCTGTGCTGTTGCTCCAGCCCTATAGTTTATAGAGAGGATTGATTTCCCCCTTGGACCGTGCTGTGCCAGTTATCATATTTTTTTAAAAAATGTTTTGTAAAGACATATTGAACCAGCTGCTGATCTCTGGAAGGAAATGCGCTCTGCAGAAAGGTTCTCGAACTTTCACAGGCACGGGACCCCCTGGGAAACGTCCCTCAGGTGCCGCGGGTGAGAGCCTGCAAGTCGCAATTCCAGCCGATCCCCAGTGCCGGCCCTGAAGAACACCACTGCCACCTGCTGGCCACACTCCACATTGCAGCCCGGTCCTTTTGGGTTTTTTTTTCTCTCTTTAAAATAGTTTACTTTTTAAATTTTTAAAAAATTTTTTTTATTAGTGAAACACCATGAGGTACAGTTATAGACCTACAATTTTTTTTGCTTTTTGGGTCACACCCGGCGATGCACAGGGGTTATTCCTGGCTCATGCACTCAGGAATTACTCCTGG
>JAOXYA010010828.1:0-14008 GCA_028565675.1 Sorex palustris | reverse complement strand
ATGGTCCCCTGAGCACCGCCAGGAGTAACTCCTGAGTGCAGAGCCAGGAGTAACCCCTGTGCATCACCAGGTGTGATAAAAAAAAAAAGGTGTGATGTTCCCCATGGAAAACTGGGAAGTAGGAAGTTGGGGGTCACAGATGTGGTGGCTGGCATGAGCCCGGAGAGAGTCAAGTGATGGACGCAGGAGTCGCAGGGCAGTGTGAGGGGACAGAAGGGCATGTTGAAGCGGAGGAAACCTATAACTTCAACCCCCCCACACACACATACCCCTACCCCAGTCCTAAGGAGATGAGCGTCAGGGAGAGAGGCTGTTGCCCCTTTAAATAGCTCCAGCCTCTGGGACCCCAGGGCCCCCTCTCGAGCCAGAAATGGCCCTGGCTGACCATACACCAGGCCTGTATGTTTCCCCCAAGTCCACCAGGAGTGGTCCCTGAGCCCAGAGCCAAGAGTGAGCCCTGAGAACTTCCGGGTGTGGCCCGGAAGTAAATAAATCAAGAAAAATAAAAGCCCTTAGACCCAGCACTGGCCCTTCAGTGCTGCCTGGAGGGTGGCCACCAACCGTGGTGGCCCTCCCCACAATGCCCTTAAACACACAGTAAAGAAAAGGGAAAATGCGCAAAGAGAAAATGTGTCTTGTGGGATCTCAGCAGCCGGGGGCCCCTTGAGGGCCACCACAGAGAGCACTGGTTGAGAGTCGTTCGCACTCCAGAAAGTTCCACGGGGTTGGGTCCCTGGAATCCCCCCAGCCTCTCCCTCAGGGGCGGGGAGCCCGGGGCCCTACAGTGCCTGGGAAACGGGGTTTCCTTGTGTGTTCGGCACATGTGCATGCAGTGAGGGTGGCCACACTGCCTAGCAAGGCCACTGGCCGCTGGTGGTCTGGGTTAGGCAGTCCACAGCCTCCCCTGAACTCCAAGCGTCTGGGAGGGAGAAGGGGCAGGACAGTCCCCCGCGCTCCTGTCATGCGTCCACAGGGGAGACACACAGACCCACCCGCCATGAGGAAGCGGCCTCCACCCCAGCTGCTGGTGGCACTGCCCATCTGGGCAGGCCTGTCCTTGCTTCTCACGCAGGCTGGTTCCACGGCAGAAAGGGACGCTGAGCCAGAGGCCCCCGGGGCCCAGAACCCTCCATGTCTGGGGGGGTCCTCGCTCAGCCTAGACAGCCCCAGTGAAAGGTCGCCTCTAGTCTGCTGCCCAGGGCTCCTGCAGGCTCCCCACAGAGCACGCTCAGACTGACAGTGCGTGGGGCTGCCAGTGATCAAGGAGGAAGCGCTTACTTAAAATTGGATGTTTTTGAACAAAAAGGTTTTTTCTTCCCCACTTCCATGAACCTACCTTCCTTTCTTCCTTCCTTCCTTCCTTCCTTCCTTCCTTCCTTCCTTCCTTCTTCCTTCCTTAGTCCTCCCTTTCCTTTCTCTTCTTCCTCTCTCCCTTCCTCCTTCCCTCCCTCTCTCCTTCCCTTACTTCTTCCTTCCCTCCCTCCCTCTTCTTATCTGCTTTGCCCAGTTGGAAAGCACCACTCCCTTGCTCTCTCCTCTTTTCTGGGGTGGTGCTACCCTCCGTGCCTCTGTCAGAAGAGGTATGGGGAGGAGGAACAGTGGCCAGTTCAGGACGACTGTGAGCCCAGCAGCAGTGATCACAGGCAGCCTGGGCCCGGCTGAGGCCCAGAGAGGACAGGTCACTGCAGGGCAGGGTTGGTCTGGGGCCCAGGGCAGTGTGTGTGTGTGTGTGTGTGTGTGTGTGTGTGTGTGTGTGTGTGTGGAGGGGGCTGACCCCAGGCCTGCGCTCTCTGCAGGGCAGGCAACTGCTCCTGTTCTCCCGGGAGGTCCCCTGGAATTCCGACTCTTACCATCGTCCTTATCATTTCCTTGAACTTGAACTTGACTCCTTGAGTGCAGAGACGGTGACCTCGTTGAATCTGGCAGGTCCAAGGCTGGTGTGCAGTTCTCTTTGTGGAACCACAGTTTTCCACTTGGTGTTTGTGAAAATTCCCCGTCTGTGACAGTCTCGGAGTGGGCTCCATCTGGACACGGGCGTTATTTCCCAGCCTGTTACTTATCTGGAGGCAATTTCACTCCATTCCCCAAAATGATGAGGCCAAATGTTTATCTTAGTCAAAACAGATAAAAAAAATTTTTTTAAAAGATGGAAACAGCAAGTAATCACCTGAGTATTTGGACCAGAAGAGCTTCTTCTAAATGTGTGGGCCCCCAAGTGGGAATGTGGATTTAATTTTATTTTTAAAAAGGAAGGAAAGTGTGGAACTCAGAAACACAGACACACACACACAGACACACACACACACACACACACACACACACACACACACACACACACCTTATTTCCATAGTCTCCTTTAATTGTCTTGGAGGTTGTTTGTTTTTACTTTCAATTTGCTGTGTAATGTCATGTCAGTAATGAAAAATTGCACTTTAGAATGATTCGCTTGCGTTCCAGGTTCGCCTGTAAATCACTCATCCCCTTTTCAAACATCAATGCGGGAGCACATCGTTAACCCCGCATCATCCTGTCGGTACCTGTGTAGCACTGGCTTCCTTCTCACTGTGCCAGTGGCCAGTGGCTCCTGAGTCACTCCAGGGCTTCAGCTGTTCTTGCCCTGACTCTTCCGACTCTTCCTCAGGCTCTCGGGGCGGGGGGACGGGGGGAAGGACAGGAAGAAACAGAAACTTGGGCTCACCCTCACTTTTCTGCTACCTCTGTGCTGGTTTGCAGCACCCGTGCCCACCATGTACTGAACACAATCAAGGGGGGTGGTGGAGGGCTCCCTGATCACTGTGACTGCTGAGGACACCTGCATGCACTTCCCATGTTCAAAGCAAGCTCCGGTTTCTCTGGCCATGGCTTCCTGCCTTAGATGTAAAAGCCACACTCCTGATCATCCTGTTGGAGTTGCGCTGAGTTCCCCCTGCGTCGTGGCCCCTGGGGGGGAGGGGAATAGTGATGCGCTGGTCTTTGTGCCAACAGGATGGCCAGATGGATGGACACTTGTCACTGGTTGGCCCACCTGGGCTGCTTGGTAGGTTCTGAGGTCACAAGTGGATGATGCATTAGTGACAGAGTGGGTGTCGTGGGGGGCAGTCAAGGCCCATGCATGGCCTGTTTTGGTGGGGGGAGTGGGGGATGCGTGGTTCATCCACCTAGGGGCTAAGTTGTTTTGATGAGGAGGCTGGTCTGTACCCACATGAGAATTCACACAGTCCAGCCCTCTACTACCACCTCCTCCTTGTCCAGCTTGCCACTGACCTGTCACCGGACACTCGCCATGTCCAGATCCCATTCACATTAACACCCCTGCTATCTTATTTGGGAGGTAGATGATGCAGCCGAGGGTCTGGCTGCAAAACTTGGGCTCCCAGCCATGCCCTGGTTGGGGCAGGAGTGTCCCGCCCCCCACCTCCCATTCTGCAGAAGGGCCCCGCAGTGCTCTGAGTGTGGGAAGGCAGTGACTCTCTCTCCCAGGCACCAGAAGACACTTGATCACTTGATCACTTGACTTCCCGTTAATCGTCGATTTGCTCGAGCAGGCGCCAGTAACGTCTCCATGTGTCCCTGTCACGTGCTAGTGTGGCCCAATGGCCTCTGGAGAGACAGAGACACCAGGAGACAGAGAAAATAATCCTAGGGAATCTCATGGTGTCCTTGAAGCAGAGGAGATAACCCACAACATCAGGCATCTCCCCCCACAATGCAGCAGAATCTCTCAGCTAGAACACTTCTAGGAGGAGAAGCAGGGTCCCACCCCCAGAGCGTGATGACAAGACCACCCTCCCAGCCTAATTTTCTCCCCCCAATCCTACAGCACTGCCCTTCACCCCAAGCATCGTGTCGGGCTCTGAATGTTCAGGAATAAACATGTGGCCTATGTGGGTCTCAAATTATCTCTAAATTCTAGAACTCCCCTCTCTGGTGGGCAACTCAGTAAATGCACACAGAGAAATCAGAAATTACCACTGGCCAAGGTGCCCCCAAAGGAGTGTTCTGTGGAGCATGAGGCTGAGCCCGAGGGCGTGGACGAGACAGATCCACTTGCTGGAGAAAGGGCTGGGGGTTGGGCCCTTCAGTGTGCAGAGAGAAGCTTTGACACTGGGTTTCTCTTTCACCTTACGCGTGTGATGCTTTGGGCCTCAAGGCCTCGTGGGGGGAGAGCCTGTGGGTGGTGGGACAGGGTCCTCTTTGCCCGTGATCACCTTAAACTGTGCTTTCGTCCAGTGTCTGAGTATCACTCCCAGAGCAGCGTGTCCAGCTGGGGACTCTGGACTGTGGTGCTGCCCAGCGTCCCCCCTGGCTGAACTTTGTGTTTTTGTGATTCTCTGCACCTCGCCTGGGAGCTTTTCTCCCTATTGGATGTATGTCCGAGACGCGTGCTCCCCGGGTATCCAGAAGGAGACTTCTTCATTTCCATCTCTGAAACTTGTTCCTCTCCAGTGACCCCCATGTAGGAGCTCACTGACACTCTGGAATCCCCCTGCCCCACTGAACCTCTTCCCTTGTCCCGCGGGGGCGTGACACATAAGGGGGCTGTCCTCGGGATGGAGCCAACGGCCCGTTGTCCCTTTGCGCCCAAGGAGTCACTCATCACTCCTCCTGCCCAGGCCGATGTTCCTCCCTCCTCACATTCCTCCACATCCTCAGGTTCATTTTTAGACGTGCCCAAGATGGGCAGCTGCTGTGTTGAAAATGTGCTCGTCTCCTCCCAGACACCTGACTCTGTGGCATAGGACAGGGGGGGCCTCGCGTGATCTGCTGTCACCCAACTTCCCAGCGCCATCCAGATATTTGCTCCCCGGGGCCCTCAACACAGTGGCCTTCAACTCCGAATTCTCCTGAGCCCACCCCCATACCCCCCACACTTTTACCATCGGGGCATCCATCCTTTCTGTTCCCTGGCACCGAGACCCTTCTCTCTACAGAACTCCTAGTCGTCCAACTCAACCCTACTCTCTGGTCTCCTCTCGATGTTGAAGTGGTGCCCTCGCAAACTACCCCCGCCAAGCTACCAACCACTTGGGCACTCACGTGCTCGGCCGGGCCTCCAGCTCAGCCCCAGGATCTCTGCATCACAAGTACTTCCTAGGTCCCTTCAACTGCTTTCAAGATCCACAAGGGCAGGGAAACCCACACTGGCCCTCAGTTGTCCATCTTTGCATCAGTTGTGTCTGGTCTTGTGTTAGGAAGACCTTTAGTGATTTCTCAGAGAATATGCCTGTCAGCTCCGCTGTCTCTCTGTGTGTCCACTTCCTTTGTGGAATCTCCATCAGGTGGCAATGGAAGATGACATGGAAGAAGTTCTTGAAGTTGGAAAGAATTTGTCGATGTGCTTCCCAGTGCATCATAGTTGGGTGGTTCATCATAAGAGACCGTTTAAGCAGGGACTCATAAAAATAATGGACACCCCGACCTAGAACAAACACTGTGCTTTAACTGCAGGCATACTGGAGGCGGCGCACCCGCTCACAGATGTCATAAGTAAGACGAGGCGGTGGCTTGGGCAGGGCAGGGATGGAGACCCGTGTGTTCCCAGGACATTCGCCACACCCGTCATGCATCACTTTCTTTAAAGAGCCCAACGTAAAGGCATGCGGTCTAGGGTTTCACTAATGGCTCTTCTCATCTTACTATTTCTAACTCCCTCGCTCATCTGCCATTGACAAGCCTCCCCTAGCACCCTGCTGCTCCTCGCCCAGTTCTCCCTGCTTGTTTATGTCCCCAGCTCATCCCCCAAACTCAAACTCCATCTCCTCCAAGACTGTGTCTAACGCTGACTAATAAGGAGCTGAGAGCATTCCACGCGCTGAGTGCTGAGCCAAACACTTGCTCTAAAGGAACTCCATGAAAACCTCCAAACCAAAAAATTCCACTCAAGGAATCAGTGAGAATTCAGCAGAATGGTTGTTTCAGTTTAGAGAAGGGAAGGGGATGGGCGAGCTGGAGTTATAGCACAGCGGGTAGGGCATTTGCCTTGCATGTGGCTGGCCCAGGTTCAATCTCCAGCATTCCATATGGTCCCCAAGCAATGGATGGAGTAATTCCTGAGAGCAGAGCCAAGAGTAAGCCCTGAGCCTCGCTGGGTGTTCCCCCGCAACACACACCACCAAAAAAGAAAAAAAAAAAGAAGCCCATGTTTCTGGACCCTGTACAATGAATATTTCAGGCACCCATCTGAACACTGACCTGGGTTAACTATGATGCTCACGGAGATTTCTCTGCGGTGAGGTCAGCACCGTTCTGACGATGGTGAAATAGATGTCTGGTTTATCCAACCCATCTTTCAGAAGTTGGGAGGGAGCTAAGATTGTGTGGATAGTCCCTTCGATCACTCTCCTTCCTTTTCTATCAGTGGTGATTATTTTAATTTTTCCTTCCTATTTCTTCCTTTCCTCCCTAAGATAACAAAAAAATCTGAGCAAGTTTGGCTTATAGAGAGACTGACGCCCCCAACTTCACCTTGAGAAATGAGACACGTATAAAATGATCTTTTATTCTTCTTTTTGTTTTGTTTTGTTTTCTATTTGGGGGGCTACACCCAACAATGCTCAGAGGCTCCTCCTAGCTTATCCCTCAGGAATTACTTCTGGTGGTACTTGGGGGGACCATCTGGGATGCCCGTGATCGAACCCAGGTCAGCCTCATGCGAGGCAAGTGCCCTACCAACTCCACTGTTTCTCCAGTTCCGTGAAACTACCTTTCTCCTTCCTCCACCCCCATCACACACACACACACACACACACACACACACACACACACACAGAGTCAATCTTCCATGCCGACGCCATTTCTCGTGAAAGGTGACACAGTCCTTTAAAAATAGCTATGGACTCCATTGTGCAAAGACAGTGACAGAAACTGACAGCTCCTGGAGCCGTGGGGCTCGTCGGGCAGCCGGGGAGCCCAGCTCTCCCAGATAGAGATCAGTAATTCGATCGGGGCGCTGTGGTAAATGTGAGAGGTTAAGCTGCAGTGTTCTTGCCACTAATCAAACTTCAGCCCTGGCCCGGGCCGCTCTCTGGCAGGAAGCTGGACGTTACTGAGGCTCCTGCTCTTCCCCGTGACCCTTCATGCTTCCGAGGTGCACCCCAGCGGAGAATTTGAGGTCGGGGGGCAGTGCTGTGCCTCTAAGGAGACCCAGGGCCTCGGGACTAAGATGAGCTTTGGTGCTGCCGTAGCCAGAACTCTCAGACTCTGAAAGACGGTTTGGGCCTCTGGTCCTTCCCGTGAAGGAGGTGCCAGCTGGGCAAAGGTCTCTGAGCCCATTCTCAGGTGCCCTGATGCTGCCCAGATCTGTGATGGACACGCTCAGGGCCTGGTCGCTTTCCAGCAGGCTGCATGCTGGCCCTGAGTCCAGAGTTGAGAAAGGGGTCACATGGCAGTCTCCTGGTGTGAGCGGTGCCAGCCCACCTTCTGGAAGAATCTCCCCTCTGGGGGGCTCCTGCCTGCACCAGCTCCAGATGCCCCAGAGCCTCTCCCGCACCTCATCTCTGAGATTTGCCAGAGATGCTTGGTCCATGGGCACAAAAGGCCATCTTTGACCTTTCACCTTCCACAGTGGGACTCTGCTTGGCCCCCACCCCCAACTCTCCCTGCAGAAATCTTTGGTCCAGTGGGTGCATGTGTTTTCGAGAAGGGGAGCAGACGGCTTACCCGGGGTCGTCGTGCCTGATCTCATGAAAGAGCCCCAGCCTGGCGCCGCCCTTTCCGCCCTGCAGAGGACAAGGACACGGGCTCCAGGGAACCTTTGCACGAGGCTTCGATGTGACGGGGATGCTAGGGAGATGTTCCATCCCGTGCCCTTCTTGCTCTGAGCTCTGTGGCTGAAACCCAGCACAGGAAGCGCCAGCTCAGGATGCCCGGGAATGCGTGGGGGGCCCAGACTCGGCGCCGTGCCTTGGGGGAGCCCATGCAGGGAGCCAAGACATGAGACAGAAGGGGGAGGAAGGTGGACAGAACTGGGGAGGGGGATTCTGGACCCAGAGGATGGACTTGCCCAGGCTGGGGCAGCCAGAGGAGGCCAGGGACAGGCCCCCAGACTCTGAGGTACCAATGGGGTGTCTAGGAGCTGGGGGTCAGTTAACAATGTCCCCCACACCCTTACACTCACGGCCCGGGAGCACATTCTCCCTCTCCACCACCATGCCCTTCTCCGTTTCATGATCGTCTTTGCCCCGAGCAAAGGTTCTCCCCATCACCAGTGACCCCCACATGCCAGACAGCTGGCTGACAAAGGTCCCGGCCACCCGCCTCCACCCTGGCCCCTAAGTATCAGCGTCTCACTATGCAGAGAAGACCCGGGGGCCTGGGGCCTGGGTGCCTTTGCTTCAGAGCACTGATTCCTGAGCAGCAGTTGAAGTGGGTGGCTGAAGGCTACCTGAACCTTCTCCCGGGCTGGAGGGACCCGAACACAGAAGGTGTGGCTGGCCTTGTCCCTCCGCGAGGGACCTGTACTTCCCGCAGCCCGTGTGTGAGGAGGGGCCTGAACCCCATGGTAGCGTCTCTGTGTGACGCCATTCCCCACCCTTCGCAGACTCTCCAGGAGCTGGCACCCCAAAACATTCCCCCCACCCCATCAGAGAGACTCCCCAGTGCTCCCAGAACCTTCTGCTAAGCTTGTGCTCACAGGTGCCACCCCGTGAATCCCTCCTGACTTCAGGGCGGAGCAAGACAATGGCCTGAGGCCACCTCCTGCCCCGCCCTCCGCTGCAGCCTGCTGGAGGGGGAGCACATGGCAGTGGGGTCCTGGGGACATGGTGGGGACTCTGGGTGCTGCCCGCAGCTACACCCCCCTTCTCCTCCAAGTCTCTCTTGACAAAACAATCCAGAAACCTTCTTGGGCTCCAATCCTTCACCCTCCCAGGCCGCTGCTGAGGCCACGTTGTTGCTGTTCGTGGCATTTCCACTTGGGCTGGGGAGGTGCCACTCACCCCAGAGGCCTCTCCCATCCCCTTCCCCTAAGAACGGGGTCGCCTGAGCTGAAGAACATCAGCCACGGCCCTTCCGGTCCCTCCTGCATGCCCGGCCCATGCCTGCGTCTCCCTGGGCTCCCTAACCCCTCACACCCTCATGGGAAGGTCACGTGGCTGGTGCACATTTGGGGAGAAGCTCACCTCCCTCCGTGTCACTGCTGTCCCCACCCCCCCACCCCCACTGGGTCGGTTGCGTTGCCCGGAGACATCCAGTGGCGGCCAGCTGGACGGCCATGGGCCCAGCTGGGCCGCCTTCCCCCGAACGCACGTCATCAAAATCAAAAATAATCACAGCTTGGGATGAGGGCCAGCGGGAGCAGCAGGGCTGGCGGGGGGCGTCTCTGCCCTCGCCCCTCAGGGTCCCATGGCCCCCAGCCTGACCCAGCAGCTGATCCTGGCCGTGGGGTCTCTGGTCCCCAGTCCCTGGGGTCGTCTAACCCGCTCGACTCCCCTTTGGCCTTGGGCACCTGAGAAGCAGCTTCGGCTGTGCTGGTCACACCTGGCTGGGAGGCCGGTGCTGCCCATGAGGCAGCTGTACTCAGAACAGCCCCACAGTCCCTCCTGCCCCCAGGAGCGCTGCGAGTGGGTGGGTAGGCGACACTGCCACAAACTGGCCACATGCTGAGTCCCTCCTCGGTGGCCAAGAGCACTGGTGGTGGCCGGCCTCAAGAGTCCCGCTGGTGTAGGCCAGAGCAGAGCTGGGGGAGCTGTTGGGGCAGGGGACATGTCAGTCCCCCGGGGCGGGAGCCTCAGATCTCTGTGAGAGGCGCCCGGCTCGCCAAGGCCCGACCTAGGGGCTTAGCTGCAGCCTGGGCGGAACACAGATGTGGGGGGAACAGCCCCTGCTGGAAAATCACACCCAGACCTTCACTGTCCCCAGAGAGGGCCCCAGAGCTGCCTGACTGAGAAGCAGTGGCCCCAAAGCCTCCCGGACGCGGGGTTCATTGCAGCTGCACGCGGCCACCCTGGTTTGGTCCCCAGCACTGCATAACATCCCATGAGCACTGAGTATAGAAATGGGGTGTCTGTGTGGAGAGAGAAGGGGTCGGAGTGTGACGGTGCATGAGAGTGACTGAGTATAGTGTGAGGGTGTGTGTGTGTGTGTGTGTGTGTGTGTGTGTGTATGCGTGTGTGTGAATGTTTGAAGGTGACTGAGTATATCTGAGTGTGTGTGTGTGTATGTCTCTCTGTGTGTGTGTGTGTGTGTGTGTGTGTGGAGACCGTTTATGTGGGAGCTCTCTGCTCCAAGGAGAGGAGAATTGGGGTGTCTTGACTGTATAAACATCAATGGTGGAAATGAGCATTCTGGAGCCATACTTGGAGTCCAAGGATGCTTATTTCAGAAGAGACCTCATTTCCCACGAGGGCACCTAAACCATCGATGTGGAACCTCGTGTCCACATGTCCGGTCCCCTCGTCCTGCCACTTTGCCGGGGGCTGGGACAGTTAGACAGGCTCTGATCCTCCCTGCACCCAGTGGGCAGCAGGGGATAGTTTGGGGCCGTTTCTCTCCAGCGCTGTTTTCCAACCATTGCCCCCCAGAAATCAGAAACAACTTGGCCTTGGAGACAAGCCCCACCTGAGTTTCCATTCCTGTCTGCTCGCCCCGTGCTCGGTGGCTTGGAAGAAGTCAGCTGCATGGTCAGTCCACACCTGCCTCCTCGAGCCTCCCCTTTGTCCACACCCCTGCCCCCTTGATCACTGCCCCACCTGCTGTCCTCCTCCCCTCGGGCTCTGGGGCAAGGCCCCGGCCTGGTTCCTGGGCCTTCTCTGTGCAGTGAACTCAACTCCCCGCCCGCCAGCCAGAAACCGGATTCTATTTTAAGAAGGCGGGATGCGTTTTCCAGGAGGAAAGGTTGTGAAATATTGGGGAGTCTGCTCCAAGGCAGTGCCAAGCTCGCAGGCGTTTTTAATAACGAGCCTTCAGGAAGATAGACTTTGGATTAACTGTCCTGAAGTAAAGATTATTTCAGCACTGTTGAAATGGTTGAGGGGAAGCAGTGGGGGGGAAGTAATCTTATCAAGGAAGGAGAAATCTTTTCTATTCAAGCCAACTTTGGTTTTAAAATGTTATGAAACAACTATTTCCCAAATGCCTCTCCTCCCTCCCTCCCTCCCTCCCTTCTTCTCTCCCTCCCTCCCTCTCTCTTCATCCCTCTCCCTCTCTCTCTCTCTTCCCTGTCTGTCTCTCCCCCTATTCCTCTCCTGGTACTGGGGTGTTGGCCCACACCCGGCGGTGCTCAGGGTTTACTTCTGGCTCTGTGCTCACTCCTAGAAGTGCTTGGGGGGACCATATGTGGTCCCCGGGATTGAACCTGGGTTGGCCATGTGCAAAGCCGGTGCCCTAGCCACTGTGCTGTCTCTCTGACCCCTCTGCATCCTATCTTGCTCCCTATCTGCCACTGTCTATTTGGATTTCTTACACACCAGCATTGTTTGGGGTTTTTTCCCTCTGCTTTGTCTTCCCACGTTAGAAACACCTGACGTTCCTCTACCCTCCAGCTCCAACTCCCTCTCCTGCAGGGGACTGAGCACCAGCCCTTCAGCAGCTATGCCCAGCTCGGCTCTGTCTGCCCCCACCTTAGGCCTCTTCCCCCGCCCTCGCCCCAGCCTGTGTGTGGACACAGGTACCTGGTCTCTGCTGCCCGCTGCCCTCCATCCTCCTCTCCTCTCCTTGACCCTGTACGGGCGGCATTCCACATAATTCAAAAGGTGGTGCCAGACCGATCACATGGCATCTGCAGCCTTGTTCTCTTGGACCTCTCCACTCCCACCCGATAGAAAGTGAGAGAGGCCGAGGTCCGCTGTTGGGAGCTCTGGGGAGGCCCGTACAGTGGGAGGGGCCCGGCTTGCACCCATGAGCTCATCTCCCCCCCACCACCACCCCTGCTTCACTGGGGGGTTACCTTGGGTTACCTGGGGTACATTCCGCATCACTAAGTACGAGGGTGACACCCTGCTTCATTGGGGGGTTACCCTGTGTTACCTGGAGTAAGTCCTGCATCACTATGAGGGTGAAAGCTGTGTCTATCTCCTAACTCCCAAATTTGAAACCTTTCTCTGTGAGTTGGCATTGGGGGTGCTCTCAAGCAGTGCTCAGGAGACTTGGGGACCCCACCAGCGATTCTTGGCCCCCAAGGCCCTGAGTTCAGTGCAAGGGCCCGAGAGTGTGGCGCTGCTCAGGGCCTACAGGGTTGGGAATACCCATGTTGGGGATACCCAGCCCTGGCAGAGCGGGGCCTTCTCCAGCTGCACCCAGTGAGGCTTAGGGGATCACGTGGTGCTGAGTGACACCCAGGCCGGGCACGAGCCAGGCAGACACCCTCCCCACTGTTCACCTCCTCGTTCCCCGCTGGCACTGTATGCAGTTTGCGGAGGTCTGCTGTTGGCTGGCGTATGAGAAGGTTGCTCTCACCCGCCTCTGCCCGCTCTCTCCTTTGACCTTGGTACTGTCGGGGGGGGGGGAGGGAGGGGGGAGGGCCTCAGCACCCTTCCCATGAAGGTTCCGCCTCTCCTCACCACACCACCTGGTTCCTGGCTGTCCCAAGGAGTCTCACCCACTCCCTGGCACTCGGCAACATCTGGGAATATCCTGGGGGTGTCAGTGGGATGCAAGAGGTGGCATCGAGCTGCTTCTCCTGTGATGCACAGGGACTTTTCCAGAGACAGAGACATAGAGTGGAGTCGCCTGCTCCAGGGGACAGTGTCTGTCTGTCTGCCTGCTCCACCTTTCTGATCTGAGTGGCCTTGGGTGCAGGTTACTCATTTTTCAGTTGCCTTCTTGAGAGAAATGCTCGGGTGAGAAGGCCGCTGCTGTCTTTTGCAGGAGCACAGTCCCCAGCTCTGGGCACCGAGTGTCACTCCCAGGCCTGTCTCACGCCCTTCTCCAAGCTCCAGGCCTGCAGAGGGTCACATGCTACCCAGAGCCCCTCTGCAGAGAGGGCAGAGTCCTGACCCTACCTAGGCCTTTCAGATCACAGCACCCCTCCACCCCCACCTGTGCCATGAGGCCTCCTCACTTCCCATCAACCTCCCCGAGAACCAAAATACCCGGGAACACGCTGTCACTACAAGCACCTGCCGGGCTCCGCTGACAGCCCAGTGTGACAGGCGCAGGTAAGGAGTCACTGCCCAGTGTCGCGCTGACCTGGGGCTGGCCCTGTGCCCTCTGGCATCGAGTCGAAGGTGTAGCCACCCTGGCCCCTGGCGGGACTCTGTGGGTCCATTCCCCTCATCCCAGCAGGGGCTGCTCCCCACTGAGAACCAATCTGGGGAGGGTGATCCCAGATACCCATTGTCCCCATTTTATTTGTCAGGTCAGAAGCCAGGCCAAGAGGAGAAAGAGTATCAGCTGGACAGGTGACCTTTCCAGGCCTGGGCTGGGTCCCGGCCAGCTGACCCTGGGGGACAACCTGGCAGCTCCAAACTGTCCAAGTCGGGGTCCTCCTTTGCTGCGTGAAGGAGAAGCAGGTGGCACGCAGGGGTGCCAGAGCTCAGGACAACCCCCCAACGTGCTGAGGTGACAAGTGCGTGCGTGCTCAGGCTGCCGTTCCAGGCTTGTGTCTGACACTTGTCACTGGAAAACTTAGCATGTCACACAGCCCGCCTTACTTCCCTCGAAGGGGATGGATCTGATGGTGACAGCCCCAAGTGCTACCTCCCCAAAAAGCCTTAGGAGACGGCCAGCAGGAGTAGTGCCCTGGGACCTCCAGAGTCCCCAAGTCCTGAGTCTGCACTCAGAACCCCCAAACCCCAGCCTGCATGCGATATCAGAATGGCAGTGTGGCACCTTGCAGTCCAGAGTTTCTACTCGTACAAATGAAACCCAGAAACTCCCCAAATCTCAGCCAGAGCCCCGAAACACATGCCTGGTATGCTGTGTACCACACACAACAAACACAGTACCACATTCACAGCACATGTCATATATGCACACACCATATACAACATACTAGCACAGCGGTAGGGCGTTTTCCTTGCACGCAGCCAACATGGCCGACCCGAGTTCAATTCCTCCGCCCCTCTCGGA
>JAOXYA010010784.1:0-14012 GCA_028565675.1 Sorex palustris | reverse complement strand
ATCGATGAACAACGGGAGGATAGTGACAGTGACAGAGCCATTTATGGCTCTTCCGGTTTCAGCAGAAGGTATCTCTTTCTCTCTCTCTCTCTCCCTCTTTCTCTCTCTCTCTCTCTCTCTTTCTCTCTTGCTCTCTCGCTGCTCACTTACTTTCTTTGTCTCTGTCTCCCCTCTCTCTCACTCCCCTCTTTCTTCATGTTCTCTTTCTCCTCTTGTTCTCTCTCTTCTCTCTCTCTCTCTCTCTGTCTGTCTTTCTCTCATCCGTCCTCTCCTCTCTCTCTCCCTAAACTGCCTCCCCATTCCTCTTTCAAATACTGTTCTGAGTAGTGAAATAATTCCCATGGGGGTTCGGGGGCACTAGTCAGTCCATCACAATGTTCTGACATTTAAAGTGCAGCATGATGGCATTCAGTGACAGTCTCCTGAGCTTATTGTGACTCTCCAGGGTGTCAGTCATCATAGTCAGAAAGTGACTCTGAAGGGCATCCACTTGGCCCCAGAGAAGAATTTGAATTCTGTAAAAATACACAGGCAAGAGATCATTTAGGAGACCAGAGGTGCCTCCTTCTTTGCTTCCCTGAACCCTTCTTTCTCTGCCATTTTCCTGGAAGTTGTGGCATCAGCTTTACTTTCAGTTGCTCCAAGAAAGCATCCAGGTGCCTCCTCTTTTCTTGAATCTTCTTTGGAGCTGAGATTGAGCAGCATAGAAATAAAGCGCCCTCTAACTCATTTCATATTGTTTTCACTAATACTATCGGTTTTGTCCCTGGGAATTTGAGAAGCCTTGTAGGAAGTCAAAAATAACAGTAGCTTTTTTATTTTCCTTCTTTCATTTTTATCATGACATTTCTTTTATTTACATGACATTTAATTGTATCTTCATTAAAAAATTTCCCTCCAGGGAGTGTGGGAAAAGGGAGATCCCCTCCCACTTGTTATGGAAAATACCACTGTAGGGAAAGTGAGTGAGTTTAAGAGGAAATTGGTGAAATGTGTAGCTGTATAAATAAAGTGTGGTATGACATTTTTTTTCTTCTACTGGATTCTGTCCATATATGTAAGTTTTCATGTGAGAATTCTTCCTGGACTGAGTCGTGCCTTGTCTCGTTCTGTTAGTGTCAAAGTGTCCAGCGTTCTCAGCATCTATCGGGTCAGAGTGAGTTTATGTTGAAAATGAACCAGAACGTGAGGGGCATCCCCAGATAGCAGCGCCAGCCCTCTTAGGGTCATGAGGATTAAGTGTTTACTCACATTTCAGGACCATCTCTGTAGGAATGCTTTCTCTCTCTATGCTTGTGGGAGGCCTGCGATGTTTGAGCTGCAGATAGTGGTAGACCAAAAACCACATCAGTTTTTCAAACAACTTTCTGTGATAATAGTACCTTAAATTGTGTATGAGTCCAAACATTTTGAAGGAAATTAGTCTTAATGACAAGAGTCAGGATGGAAGATCAAAATTAGCTGACAAGTATGGGGGAAAATGTGAATTATTTAATTATTGAGCTGGTTGTTGTCTGCTGTGATAAGGATTCAGATGAACAAAATTCAGATCTTTTGTTTTTTTTGTTTTTTGGCCCACACCCAGCAATTCTCAGGGTTTACTCCTGACTCTGCTCTCAGGAATCATTCCTATTGGGGTCTGGGAACCATATGGGGTGCCAGGAATTCAACACAGGTTAGCTGTGTGCAAGGCAAGGGCCCTACTTACTATTCTATTGCTCTGACCCAATGCAGATCATTTTAGAACAGAATCAAGGTACGTAACAATAGTTTGGAACAAGGAATGATACACAGGGGAAAGAGCAAAGGACTTCAAGGTCTATAGCTAGAGACAGGGGAAGTCAAGGGCATTACAGACAGATTAGGTGGGGACATGGAAAGACCATCTTCCGGGAGGAAAGGCAGTGAAGTATACTTCAGACAAATGTGTAGAATGAAACATCTCAATTCAGCTTGGAATTGGTCTTGGAATTGGGGGGGGGGGTGTAATTGAGAGCTCAGGGCTCTGCATATCTCCTGGAACTTCACCTCTGGAGAGATGGAACTGGAATCAATTCAGTGAATACATAAATTCATTTTAGTCTCCGAGAGTGAAAGGGACGGGGGAGAGCAGAGGCCTTCGACTTAGCTGGGAAGATGCTTCAATGCCAGGAACCAACAGGAAGCAGGAGAGAAGCCTCTGTCTCTATAATCATCTATCCTTCAATCCCCCTGCAGCAACCTTCAATCAGTCCATCAATCCAATCATCCATCCATCAATCCCACTATTTCTCCAACCCTTTCTCCCTGCAGCTGCTCTTTTTTATCCTCTCACCATGCCTCCTGAGGGGAAGCGTGATCAAAAATGTTTTTCCAGACTTCCCAACCACCTGCAGCCCACAAGGGCAAAACAGCCCTTACAATGTGTTTCTCCTCTTCCTAGACCTGCAACTTAATTAGCATCTTTAATTCTCCTTCCTAATATTTACCATTCTCTATGGACACAGTAATAGACACTTTTAGGCTTGTAAGGTGACTCTCCTGAGGACATCTTACCACAGACTCAGACTACAGTGCTCAATCAGGATCAGTCATGCCTAACCTCAGCAGGGTCCAAATCTAGTCTACTACTACTGCTTTTGGATCATGACAGATTTGTCCATGACCAACCTCTTAACTTATAGTTAAGCATTAAGGCACTTTGGCCAGTCCCATTTCAGTGCTAGGGTAGCTCATAGCTCATAGCTCACTGCTTGCCCTGGGTCTATCCAGTCCCTCATCGGGACCCTGCTTTTGGGGACCTAGGAAGGGAAGTTGAGACTTAAGTCAAGAGTGCAGATGTCCAAGAGGTAATATTATCTGGAGTCAATCAACTCCCAAGCCAAAGGCTTGTCTTTTTAACTGTCTTCCTGTATCCATACAAAAGGCAATTGCTCTGAAATAACTAATGATGCAAAGGACATTCAGGAGAAGAGAAAGACAATATTCACAAATCAGAGTCTGATCTGGAGACAAAGGTAATTGACAGGTTGGAGGCCAATCAACAAACACAAGCTTCCAGCAGCCAGGGAGGAAAGGCAACTAATGTTATCCAAAAAGTGCCTACTTAATAAAGGATTTATCAGATCTAAAAGTCTTTAAAGGGGCTGGAGCAATAGCACAGCCTTTAGGGCGTTTGCCTTGCATGCGATTGACCCGGGTTCGATTCCCAGCATCCCATATGGTTCCCTGAGCACCGCCAGGAGTGATTCCTGAGTGCAAAGCCAGGAATAACCCCTGTGCATTGCCGGGTGTGACCCAAAATAAATAAATTAATTAATTAAATAAAAGTCTTTAAAAAGAACCAATCAGAATAAAATAACAAATTACTCACAATATGACTTTCTCCAGTCCTGTTCCCCAATTCCACCTTCTTTCTGATTATATGGAAATGGTAAAGGTGGTGAAGTGAGTATTTGTCCTTACTTATTTGTCCTTACTACCCTGGCATTGAAATGGGCCTGGCCAAAGTGCCTTAATGTTTAACTATAAGTTGTCCTTACCAGAGTTTAGACCCTGGAATTTCATATTCCTAGAGTGGAATTTCTTTTGAATTGCTGATTAGGGAAGACTGCTGCTCCTCCATCAGGGTGGAAGATGGGGAGAACTTCTTAGCCGCCCCCCCCCCAACAGTGTCTTCAGGCTGAAGTGTGATAGTGTGGAAGAGGTACGGGGAAAGATCAAGGGGAAAACTGGCAGAATTAGCAAACTGGAACTTGGACTCCTCTGTTTTTAAAGGAAAAGCAGAATCAATCTATGAGATAATGTGTGTGAGCATCCAACAAAGTGCTTTTCAAACTCATAGCACTGTGTGGAGCCTCTGCCAACACTTACTGACAGCCTAGCTTCGAACCCCAGATCTGCCACCTTCTCAGGGTGTGCTTCCTCGTCTTGTCTGGAAACAATGACTGTGAGAGGCTTGAGTAAAATTTAGACAGCTCTCATATTAATAGTGCGTCCTGGCAGTTGACAGGCCCTCCTTGGTCACTAGTCTCTGTCTTTTACCAAATAGCACAGCGGGTAGGGTGTTTGCCTTGCGTGCGGACAACCCAGGTTTAACACTCTGCTACCGAGAGTATCCCGCCTGCATGGCAAATCCTGGCAAGCTCCCTGCGACATACTCGATATGCCAAAAACAGTAACAAGTCTTACAATTTGTTGAGACATTACTGGTGCCCGCTCGAGCAAATCGATGAGCAATGGGAGGACAGTGCTACAGTACTACTGGTCATTTCCTGGGTCTGAATTTACCACTTGTTTCTGCTACTCCTGGGAGTTGAGTCTAGTTGTGGCTGATTCTCTGTAGACCACTTCAAATGCCTGGGAACAGGGTCTCACTTGCACACATATTTTATCAAACATTGTCTAACAGAAGAAGCATGAAATGTATCCTTCATAGTGTTTTGATTTTATTTTTAACATTTTTTAAATTTTTTATTGAATCACCGTGAGATACAGTTACAAGGTTTTCATTGACTGAGTTTCAGTCATACAGTGATCAAACACCCATTCCTCCACCAGTGTACATTTTCCACCACCAATGTCCCCAGTATCCCTTCCTCCACCTCCACCCCATCCTACCTCTACTCTGTGGCAGGCAATTTCCATCTTCTTCTCTACTTTTTAGCATCATGGTTTGCAGTACAGAGATAGAGAGTTCAAAATGTTTGGTCCTTTGTCTACTTTCAGCACACATCTCCCATCCTGAGCCATCCCTCCAACCATCATTTACTTAGTGGCCTTTTCTCTATCACAGCTGCATTCTCCCCAGTTTATGAGGACAAAACCGTGGGGCAATCCTCCTAGTTCTTTATCTCTACTGTCCTTGGGTGTTCGTCTCATACTGTGTTATTTTATTTTCCACAAATGAGTTGCAGTCATTCTATATCTGTCCCACTCCTTCTGACACATTTCACTTAGCATGATACTCTCCATTCCCATTCACTTATAAGCAAATTTCATGACTTCATCTTTCCTAAGAGCTGCATAGTATTCCATTGTGTAGATGTACCAAAGTTTCTTTAACTGTCGACTGTTCTCAGGCACTCAGGTTGTTTCCAGAGTCTGGCTATTGTGAACATACAATGAACATGAAAGTGCAGATGTCATGTCTACTATGGATTTTTTTTCTGCATCCCCAGGATATATTCCCGGAAGTGGTATTGCTGGGTCATATGGAAGTTCAATTTCTAGTTTTTTGAGGAATGTCCAAATTGTTTTCCAGAAAGGCTGGACCAGTCAGCATTCCCACCAACATTGAATGAGAGTCCCTTTCTCCCTGCATCTGCTCCAGCACTAATTGTTCTTGTTCTTTTTAATGTGTGTCAGTCTCCGTGAGATGGTATCTCATTGTTTTGATTTGTATCTCCCTAATGATTAGTGGTGTAGAGAGTTTTTTGATGTACCTTTTGGCCATTTGTATTTCTTTTTTGAGGAAGTTTTGTTCACAGTGTTTTAAACTTGTATCAAGAGTCATTGATTCGACAGTCTTCATGTCCTTGAAAATACCTATTTGATGGTTTCCATGGAGACCATCCTGCTGGCTGTTCATGACTTAATTATAATGCTCTGACCACCAGGGAGCCTTCAGAGGTGTCTCCATAATAAAACCTCTTTCTCTGGTACCTTGATGTCTCCCTGACTGTTTCCTGTGCAGGAGTTTGTCATAAAACAATGGCAAGATCCTGCTGCTAAGTTTCAGCCTTTTTTCAGTTTGTTCATCTGAAGAAGAGCCCTTCACTGGATTGGAGTTTTTCTGAGTTTCATTTTTATGAATTTTTTTTTTTACAATTGTTCTGTCTTTTTCTTCAGAGTTTTGCCAGGAATCTGGAGCAGAGACTGTCTTTCCCTTGTCAGTGACATGCTTATATTTCTCTCAACCTCTTGCCAGGGTATTGAACTAAGACAGGTCCTTGAGTCAGATTTGCTCTGTGTTCATTTAGGATGAATATATACAAGTGTTGTCCACAGCTGCTGCTGGACTTCAAAGTGTTGAAAGGTGTCTCAAGACTATTCATGAAACTGTTGTTGATTCTGGTAGTATTAAAAAGAAGAAGAAGAACCTTAGTGTCTTTTAAAATAGGAAATCCTACAGATTTTGTGACTTCTAAATAACTATAGTCTTTTTCCTCTTCACTTATTTTTTTTTTGTTAGATATATCAAGTTCAGAGACTTAGCATGTACTTTGGGATGTGGGGGTATGGGCTATACCCAGCTGTGCTCAGGGCTTGCTCCTGTTTCTTCACTCAGGGATCAAGCCTGATGAGACACAAGGGACCATATGGGATACAGGGAATCGAACGTGGGCTCTCCTGCATGGGAAACCCATGCAAGGCAAGCCCCCTGCCCACCGTACCCTCTTCCAGCCTTGAATAGGTACTTTCTACTTGTCAGTGTAGTATTTCTTTTCTTTCCTTCCTTCAGCTACTGGCTCCTCACTGGCTTCTGGAATGACCTGATGGAAATAATTATGGCCAGTGACCTGCTGCTGCCAGCTAACTTTTACGTTCCAAGAGTGGACATGAAGAAGCTCATCGTGGCTGTTTTCTAATTGAATCGTCCCCCCCCCCCCCCTTAGTAGCTGTGGCAGTAAGGACTGCTTTTCACAGAAAACCAAAACCTAGAGGCAGTGGCCTCAGTTCCGGGTGGGAGGAGGGCGAGGGAGGGAGGAATGGTAACAGCAAGTCACTGTCTTTCCATGGCATGCCAGGGAAGCGACAGGAAGACAGTGGCAGCAAGCTGGTTGCTGCTCTAGTCTGCAAACAGTCGACAAGTGTGTGTTATCTGGGAATTAGTCGTTTATAGACAAGCTTTTCCCAGAGGGCACGTGAGAGGGGAAATGCAGTTTTCAAATTAAGGGGGTAAAAATTAAATTCCATTTCCTATTGTCAAAATAATTCATAGGGAACTGGATGATGGTCATGAACATTTTGCTATTTTGGATAAGATTGTTGTTTTTCTTGTTTCTAGACGATGAGCTCATTTTTTTTCCTGGGCTATTTTTAGTGTCATTGATGATCACAGCGTTTTGTGCTGCAAAAGTATGATAACAATTCTGGGTTTCACAACATTTGACCTGAATGGGTTTGCTTTAGTTCATTGACTGAGGAAATACCCTGAATTTCTGTAAATTTCCTAACTGCCAGGATACTGTTAGTATCTAAGACAATCTCAGAAGACAAAGAATGATTTGGGCACTATACAGGCAAGGTTCTGGGAATGTTAGCCAGACTTCCTTGGGGAGATGAATGGATGAGTTTGGTCATGAAGGAGAGAACTGAGTAGAGGAGTACAGGGAGCCCTTCACCCACCAAACCAATGAACACACCTGCGCAGTCTCCACGTGCATTTCAGAGGTGGATGGTCCTAGAGGGCGTGCCTGGCAGATGGAAAACTTGGGTTCAAGCTGGCACTACAGAGAAAAAGAACCATGGAAGGAGGAAGGGAAAGAGAGAGGAGAACGGGAGGGAAGGGGGAGGGAGGGAGGGAGGAAGAGAGGGAGGGAGCAAACTAGGAGGGAGGGATGAAGGGAAGGATGGAGGGAGGGAGAGATAGAATTCTATATGTGTCTTGTGAAGTACATTCAACTTCCCCCTCCATGGTACTCTTGTGAGATGCACATTTTTGGGGCCATTTATTCAGTCTGGGTTTGCATTTTTTCCTGTCTCCAGAACCGTTTCCCAAGTACAGGCTGAATAGAAGGTGATCACATCTAGCTCTGCAGGCCCCATCAGTGAGCAAACAGAGCAGGGAGGTGTGTGTACCTCAGAGAATGAGCTTCAGCAGTCATAGCTAGAAGAAGGGAGCTCTGCCGGGGGATTTGAAATTATTTTGTGGGGTGGTATGCAGGGCTTATTCCTGACTCTGTGCCCAGGGGTCACGCCTAGCTGTTCTCTAGGGACCATATGTCATTCCGGGGATCAAATGCAGATAGGGTGTGTCTAAGGCAAGCACCTTACCCACTACTGTCTCTCTGGCCCCGTCCTGGGGGTGGGGGAGCTCTGAATGAGCTGACTTTGATGATGGGAGAGCTCATTTTTAGCTCACTGAAAAGAGCAAGTGACTTGATTATTTATTGTTAAGGGGAGGTGGTTTGAGCTAACCAACACCATTCTGGGTCTACTCCTGGCTGTGTACTCCGAGATCACTCCGGACGGTGCTTGGGGAATCATATGAGGTGCTGGGATCAAACGGGGATCAACCACATGCAAGGAAACATTTCTACCCCTTTCTCTCTTTTTGTCTCTGTCTCTGTCTCTCTGTCTCTCTGTCTCTCTCTCTCATCCAGATCATGCATATTTGAAGATTTAGTACATACTGACTTGATCTGATTTTATCAAAACATCCGTTCCCACATGCCTTGGCGGCTGGGCCCTGGCTGAAGATAGGGGTGCCGAGACCAACTGGCTCCCTCTTCACACTTGTTCTGAATCTGTTTTAAGTAGAGTTCTTTTTCCCTACTGAAAATGTCATTTCTCTTACCAAAACAAACAAACAAAAATACATAGTTCAAACTTGCATGTTCTCCACTTGACTCAAAATCTGCACTTGGAACTGACCGAGAGGGTGGAGATTTGGACATTGCTTTATGTGTTAGTGGACGACGTCTGACCTCTGGAGCTGACAGTTATGTACATGCAGGTTGTGCTTGTTTACGGGACTCCAGGAATACCCACCTCGTTAGTCAGCAGCGTGGCGAAGATGGTTTCTTCAGTCAGCAGTTGCCTGGCCTCTGCATAGGAGGAAGCCACGGCGTTTGGTTCCATGTCCCTCCTGTGCCAGGGAGCTCAGCCGCTACTCCTGACCCCACCTGGGGCTCTTTGGAAGGACGCCTTTGTGGGGTCTCCTTTGTAGGGGAGAGGAGCATCTGGGGCTTCTTGTCCTGAGCAGATGCTCTCATCATTGGACTCCCCCGTGTGGTGTCGTGGTGGTCTTTCTTAACGGGTGATTGTTGTACGATATAGCAAACACCTCCACACACTGGGGGGCTCAGGGAGTCTAGCAGGAGAGGGAAGTGGACCCGTCATCCTCAGAACCAGGCTCTGGGGCTGCATCTCAGATGTCCAGTGGTGCCCCAGGCCAGCAACATACCCACACGGGGACTGGATGTGCTTCGGTCAGTGCCGGAGGGAGCTTCGGCATGATGGAAGCAAACCCCTTTCTTTTTTTCTTTTTTCTTTTTTTTCTTTTTTTTTTTTTTTTTGGCCTTTTGGGTCACACCCGGCAATGCACAGGGATTATCCTTGGCTTTGCACTCAGGAATTAGTCCTGGCAGTGCTTGGGGGATGATATAGGATGCTGGGAATTGAACCCAGGTCAGCTGCATGCAAGGCAAACATCCTACCTGCTATACTATGGCTCCAAACCCGCAAATAACTTTTTCCTTAGTCTCAGTCTTTAATTTTGATCAGAATGTCTCTAGAAAAGAACGTCCTTAGAAACCATCGAAACTAACTCCCTTTATTAAGAAATTCAGAGGGATTACAGAACATGTGGAAAGTTGAGTTAAGGGGCTGGAGCGCTAGCACAGTGGATAGGGCATTTGCCTTGCATGTTGCCAACCCAGGTTCGATTCTGGGCATTCCATATGGTCCCCTGAACACTGCCAGGAGTTAATTCCTGAGTGCATGAGCCAGCAATGCTGGGTGTGACCCAAAAAGTAAAAAAATAAAATAAAATAAAATGAGCCTGTGAAAGAAAGAAAGAAAGAAAGAAAGAAAGAAAGAAAGAAAGAAAGAAAGTTGACTTAAATGAAAAAGCCGATGTGGGACCTTTGGAGCGTCCTTTTTCCCTGTACACATGTTACCTGGGTTTGCCTCTTTGCAGAAATGAGATCGTTCACTGCCCACTGATAGTTTTGAACGATGCAAGGACTTTTTTTCTTCCTTTGTGGGATGGATGAGGACATTGAGGCCCAGAAAAACAGATGATTTGTTCAAGATGTTCTGGACCGGACCAGGCCCACAAGTAGCAACCTAGGCCTAATTTAGAATTTTCTGTGCCTGTGACCTGTGCATCCTGACCTCAGGCTGATAAGATGCTTGTGCATTTCATGTCTGACATGCCATGACTCCTTTAAAGAAGAAAAGGAAGAAAGTGGGAACTGAAGGTATAGTGGAGGGGTTAAAGTGCTTGTTTTGCATGCAGCTGTTTCTGGTTCTATCCTTGGCAACTCTTTGGTCCCCTGAGCACAGAGCCAGGAGTAAATTCTGAACACAGAGCCAGTGTGGGCCCTGAGCACCGCTGGGTGTGGCTCCCCACCCCCACCCCAAATAAAAGAAAGAGCTGTGTTCTGTAAGTTCTGTCTTCTTGCCAGCCTCCCGGTCTTCATTCCCAGGCTAGCACCAGTTTGTTCTTTAAAGACACATTTTTTTTTTTTTTTTTTTTTTTGCTTTTTGGGTCATACCTGGCGATGCACAAGATTACTCCTGGCTCTGCACTCAGGAGTTACTCCTAGCAGTGCTCAGGGGAACATATGGGATGCTGGGAATCGAACCCAGGTCGCCCGCGTGCAAGGCAAACGCCCTACCCGCTGTGCTATCTCTCCAGCCCCTAAAGACACATTTTATTTCCTTTTTAAATCCCCATCTTCACCTTTCCCTCCCCTTTGCTATGGTTGTCGCATACCTGGGACTCACGTGTGCACTTGGTCTCGGTGCTTGTGCCCTTTTTTAAGTTTAAAAAAAAATTTTTTTATTAATAGCACAGCGGTAGGGCATTTGCCTTGTGCGCAGCCAGCCCGGCCGAGCCGAGTTCAATTCCTTCGCCCCTCTCAGAGAGCCCGGCAAGCTACTGAGAGTATCTTGCCCGCATGGCAAAGCCTGGCAAGCTCCCCGTGACGTATTCAGTATGCCAAACACAGTAACAACAAGTCTCAAAATAAAGACGTTACTGGGCCCACTCGAACAAACCGATGAACAACGGGAGGACAGTGCTACAGTGCAGTGTGAATCACCATGAGGTACAGTTACAGACTTACAAGCTTTCGTGCTTACATTTCAGTCATACAAAAATCGAGCACCCATCCCTCCACCAGTGCCCATTCTCCATCACCCATGTTCCCAGCATCCCTCCCCGCCTCATAACCCCCCCCCCCTCCGCTTCTGTGGCAGGCACATTCCCTTTTACTCTCTCTCTCTCTCTTTTTGGGTGTTGTGGTTTGCAATACAGGTATTGAGTGGCCATCATGTTCGGTCTATAGTTTTTTTCGGCACACATCTCCCATTCCTGCTTGTGCCCTTACCCAGGGCGCTCTAGGCTCAGGTATGTGGTGCTGGAAACCACACGTGTCAGTGCTGGGTTCGCTGGGTTCGTGCACTTTAGCTGCGACACACCTGGCTGTGGGCCACCTAAGATCACGCACTGGCATGCTCAGAGAGCACAGTCCTGAGGCCGCACAGAGCCCCTGAGAGTGTGCTTTGCGCAGGTGGGCATCCCACTTGTAGCCTCACGCTGGGAGGGCAAGTGCTTTTGCCACAGAGCTGTCCGCCCACCCGTGTGTTGCCCTCCCTGCCAGCTGCACTCCAGGGCTGCAAGCAACACTGCGAGCCTTTGTGGTGAGGTCAGAGTTCCCAGCTGCAGAAAAGGCTGTGTCTGTCCCCAGCAACTGTAAGACGACTGCTGTATACACAGTCGCGTCTGTCCCCAGCAGCTGTAAGACAATTGCTGTATACACTGTCGCATCTGTCCCCAGCAGCCGTAATATGACTGCTGTATACACAGTCACGGTCTGTCCTTAGCAACTGTAAGACGACTGCTGTATACACAGTCGCTGTCCATCCCCCAGCAACTGTAAGATGCCTGCTGTATACACAGTCACTGTCTGTCCTTAGTAACTGTAAGACGCCTGCTGTATACACAGTCGTTTCTGTCCCCAGCAACTGTAAGACGACTGACTGCCATGTACACAGCCTCACCTCTGAAGTTGCAGACACGGTGGGGTGGAGGTTCTTCATTTTCACAAACAGACCACAAAGGCCCAGGGAGCTCTGGCTGGCCAAGGCAGGGCCAAGAGCTGGTCGTCTTGTTCTTACACACACCAACAGGAGTTCTTGGCTGAGACAGGAGCAATCAGACTTACTCCACTGCGCTGTCGGGGAGGAAGAGACTTAAAAACCTTTTTCTTCAGAGTGTGGATCCACTCAGCCTATCATGTGTGGGCATCAGGACCCCCTGGATTAACTTACCCCCTGTTCTGAAGTCCACTAGGTGGTTGCACACCCCTCCCTCTTTCCTTGCCTCCGGGGAGGAAGGCAGCCTCTGGGCAACTCCTGCTCTGGAGACTGCTTGACTGAACGGTGCAGGAATGTGACAGACAGCACCTGGGCCTAGCTCAGGGTTCAAGGCCTGTTTGTGTTTCTTCTCAGATCAGAGGACTGTGTATCTTCTCCCTAGCCGTGTGGCCCTGGCTCTTATGTCACCAGCAAACCATCCCAGTGGGGAGGCATCTCCCCCAACTCCGGAGGGAGCCGCTCTCTACCTCATCACAGAGACTTACTGAGCACTGGGCACAGAGATGGGACAGCCCTGCCCTGCCCTACTCCTGACATTCATTGACATTTTTATGTATTTTTAACATCTCTGTGGGAACCACACTCAATGGGGTGGGATGAGATGGGGTGGGGACACTCCTGGTGATACTATGCCCTGTGGTGTTATCCCCAGCACCACAGGGAGCAACTCTTGAGCACTGAGCGGGAGGAGCCCCTGAGTACGCCTGGCCCAAAACCAAAAAATAAAATAAGAAAATAAGGGCCAGAGCAATATGGAGAGGGCGAGCTCTTTACTCTTCACAGGCGGCCATGGGATTGGATGGCATCACTCAACGCCCATCTGGGTGCCCTTTGACCCTCCGCTGCTGCTCCAGCAACTTGTAGAGCTGTTTCCACTTACCTCAAAAGCATGCATTGGTGCTGAGGACAGAAAACAAACCCCAGTGTCCATCTGCAGGGCATTGAGACCTACCGGGCCAGTGAAATATTATTTTACATTTCTATGACCTACAGCTCTCTCAACGGTGGGGAAGAGCTTTCCAAGACATGGGACTGCATGAAAAGCGTCAGGAGGAAATCAGTACATGCACAGGCTTGTAGTGACAGAGAACCCTCTATTCAATTCACTTGATTCACACTCACTCATGTGGCATGAAGGAATTCAGGAGATCTCCGCATGTCACTTGGAGGGAGGAGAGATTTGTGGGGTGAGGGGTGCATCACTCATTTCCTTCTAATGGTTTGGTTTGGTCTGTAATGAAAGTCTTCTTAGGCTTCTTGAAAATTCAGAGAATAAGGAAAAATAATGCTGCTGTGCATTTGAAAATATATGCCAGGTGAGAGAAAATTCCCATCTTGAGAAGAAGATCCTAGAGCTGGAGCGATAGCACAGAGGGTATGGCGTTTGCCTTGCATGTGGCTGACCTGGGTTCGATTCCCAGCATTCCATATGATTCCCCCAAGTGTTGGCAGGAGTGGTTCCTGAGTGCAGAGCCAGGAGTAGCGCCTGTGTATCACCAGTGTGACCCCAAAAGCCAAAAAAAAAAAAAACAAAACAGAGAAGGAGTCCTGGACGAGCCCTTTGCTTTGTAGGGGAGAGGGGGTGGCCCACCTGAAGTCCCTGCCGAGCTTGTAACAAGGGACACTCAGGGCAGCCAGACTCTGACAGGGACTTGGACACGAGAACAGATGGACATGAGATTAGGAGAAACTGTTGGAAGCCCACGCCCCAAGTGGTCTCTGGCATGCACACCTATGGTCCGGGGCAAGCTGCCACTGTCTTTCTGTGAGCATAATTTTCTGTGGGACTCTGCAATACCTGGCTGGGGAGAGGGAATTCCCAGTGGCCAGTTTTTGTTCTTTCCTTCTTTTCAGGGTTACTTCAGGGGTGGCCACTGCCCACTGGCACATCTATTACTGATACTCCCGGCTGCGATAGCACAGTGGTAGGGCGTTTGCCTTGCACGCAGCCAACATGGCCGACCCGAGTTCGATTCCTCCGC
>JAOXYA010010770.1:0-14014 GCA_028565675.1 Sorex palustris | reverse complement strand
AATAATCATAAGTTCTTAATCACTTGTGGCAATTAAAAGCCAACTTAGTATTTATAAACCAAAAAAAAAAAAAATTCTGTCCTAAAAGGACCATATTATTTTTTTTGGTCTGATTTCATGGATACATATTTTTTCCCGATTTGTACACATTTTAATAGACACCTCTGCAGAGCAGCTACAGACCTCTTATCATACAAATATGACTAAGGGAAATCAAAGAAAAAACATCCCTCAAATTCCTGGCACCCCATTTGCTCCCCCAATCTCCACCAGGAGTGATATCTGATCCCGCAGTCCACTGTCAGAAGCAAGCCCTGTGCACCAGGGTATGGCCCCAAAGATCAAGGGTGGGGGAGAGACAAAGAGGGAGAAGGTAAGGGGGAGAGGGAAAGAGAGAGACAGAGAGAAAAGACAGAGACAGAAAGAGAAATTATTTTTGTTGAATGCCATGTCTAGCAATTTTCAGGAGCTACACCTGGTTCGGTGGCAAGAGGACCATGTGGTACCAGGGTCAAACCCCAGCCTCCTGAATGCAAAGCATGTGCTCATGTCCACTGAGCTATCTTTCCAACCCAATCCTCATCTAATCCATTATCGTAATAATAAGTCAACATTCAAGATTCCTGAAAAAGTATGTCCAAGAATAAAAAGACAGTACTATATTGTTCTTCTGCATTCAATGCAGCTTTTCCCATTTGGAATGAGAGTCGCTCTCTCAGTGGGATCTTTACAGTATCATGAATTCCAATTATTAGCAAAGTAATTCCCTTCAACGACAGTTACAATGGATGTGTTCTAGAGGCTCTGTACACCTAAATAAAAATGTCACTCCAATTGTAATGTTCAAAAAAGGAAGGTCATAAATACATAGGCAGACTGTAAATATCACTAAGGCACTAGTCTGTACAGTATATGCCTAGAGAGCATGCTTTCTATGATGAAGACAAGGTTGGTCCCCAACACATCATCATCCCCGAAGTACCACTGGGAGTAACCCTGAGCATCATCATGGATGGCCCATAAACAAAATACATGAAATAAATACAAGTAATATAGCAAATTACTGACAATGCTTTCTTCTACGCAGATAGAAAGGTTAAAGGGAAAACTGTAATATTTTATCTTTTAATACCTTGATATTATATGAAACTATCCTTTAAAGAAGGTCTTTCCTTATCTTAAAAAATCCAGCAACAGTACTGGAAAAACAGCTCAAAGGGCTAAGCGATGGCATTGCATGCAAGAGGTCAAGGTTTAATCTCCAGCACTACATGGTCCCCTGTGCACTGTCAGGAATGACCCCCGACAGATCAGAGAGTAGCCCCAAACCATCATCAGATGTGACCCAGCCCAGTAACTGCAGTAACTTGCCTATCTTTCAAAAATTTAAATGAAATAATGCCATGTCAAATACTGCTAACCATTCTCCAAGAGGGAAGGAGAGGCTCATGCAGTCTGACAGCATTGGGGGCAAGGAGAGTTACACATCTCATCTTAGAAAATTCAACCTGGTAAAAACCTCATTAAATTTTAGGTTGAGATGGCTCGAGCTTATGTATCTGTTTACCTCTGGCTCACCTGCTTCTACTGGGCCAGTCAGGTTTTTCCAATGGTGTATTTTGAGAGTTGAAGACTTGATACAATTCTTCAGCTCTTTCAGTGTCAAAGGGATAGTGTTACAGAATGGTAAAATGACACTCGAAGACACTGCTAAAAACACCTTCCACTCAAATTCTTTCCCAGTCTGACTTTAAAGGGCTGCTATAATACATATACTTGTTAAAGACAAATGCCAGTCAGCTGGCAGAATTTTGCTGTAATTTCTGAGCTATTTTCACTACAGTTCAACACTGTTGAACACAGCAAGAACTACTAGTTTGTATACTATAGTGGGATTTTTTTTTTCTTTAGTACTCATCGAAATTTGCCCTTTCAACCTACAGCTGTAATATCTGATTACCCCTAGCATCACCCCCAACCCATAAATGAATTTTAATATCTACCTGTCACTGGGTAGCTAATTATCTGCTCCATGAGTAGACATTTCAGAGAGCTTCATACTCACTCCACAGTAAGTGGTAGCCTTGCAGGGGAGCGATGAAATGTACCAGTCCACAAAAAGTACCTCATAGTTCACAATCAACATGCATTACCAGCTGCCTGCTGGGAATTCAGTCTATGATGATGTCCTCAGTTGCATAAGGAATTACTTTCCTTTGTCACTAGGTCTCAAAGACTATAGCCATTTCTGAGAAACATGAACAATAACAACCCGCAGCACTTAAATATTTGAGAAAAGTGAAGAGAAAGAGTTCCATCGTATAAAGAAAATTAAACAACTACTAGGAAAAAGCAAAAATATCCAGAAGTCGCAATATGTAAACAAGCCATCTGAAAAAATTAATGATGAGGTCAGAGAGAGAGTACAAAGGAAGGCACTTGCCTTCCAAGTGGCTGACCTGGGTTCAATTCCCATCTGGTTCCCTAAGCTGTCAGGAGTGATCCCTGAGCACAGGGCCAGGAGTAAGTCCTGAGTACTGCCAGTGCAGCCACCAAATAAAAAATGAACGAAATTTTTAGTATCAGCATTTTAAATTTTTGTATATTTACAATAATAACAATTTGTGAGACTCTCCTCAAAAGGATTCAAATAACATAGAATAAAGAATTTTAAAACACCAAATATTTATCTAGAAGCAACTAAGATACCAGAAATGACAAGACCAAGTAGTTATGGATAAGAAAAAAAACTAAAGTTGGAAAAAAAAAACCTGAAAAGTGAAAAAAAAAAAGATATCACACAAAAGGACTAAATACATAACCAAATGATGGGGCTCATTAGAAGAACTCAAAATCACACTTTGGAGAAAAACGGAAGAACAGAATTAAGAGGGTGGGAACATAGGAATAAAGCAATAATATGAGGAGGAAAAAATCTTGTATTACTTTAACCATTTAAATGACTTACATCATTACTAGAGAGTAAAAGAAACAAACAAGCATGTGTGAGGCTGTGAGTTCAATTTCTGGCACGACGTGCCTTACCTTCAACCCAGCAAGACCAGAAGTGATTCCACAACAATTAAAGAAGAAAGAAAAAACTTTCTGCAGTAATATATAAAAAAAGGAAACAAGATACATAGTAAGTAGTATGTCTTAGGCTAAACCAAGAAGATTTGGAATACCTGAAAAGAGGAGGAGGGAGGGAGGCAAAGAAGAAAAGAGAGTAAAAGAAGTACGTGCCACAGAGGCAGGCAGGGAGTGGGGATGGGAGGAAAACTGGGGACGGAAATGTACACTGGTGAAAAAAAATGTACACTGGTGTTAGAAAAAAAGATAAAAATATTAAAAATCAATACATAAAATAAAATGAAAAAAACCTGTAAGTGTATGCCTCTAAAGCATTTTATAAAAACAAAGAAAACATAAAATTTTTAAAACATTCTCTGGATAACCGAAAGACAATTATACATCAGCATTTCTTAGAATCAAGTTACGGTAATTCTAACATGAGCAACAACTATAAAAACCTCTCACCTTTATGGCATAATCTAATTTTAAAGGTACAATAAAGCATTATAGTACTAGCAAAATTACCTGCTCCATCATTATTTCAAAAATAAATATTACTATCAACTGCTACATAAAGCTGAAAGCTAATCTGAAAGCCTAAAGGCTTTTGACCTACTGAAATACCATGGAATCAGCATATTTAGATTTACAAGCATCACGTTCCAAATAGTTTCAAATGATCAGACTCTAACTACCTTAACTGGTTGGTATGTGCGTATTAACCCCTTTCCCAACCACTTAACTTATTGTTTAAAAAAAAGTGACTAGCATCCTCCATATTCAAGATTTCACATTTAATTAAAATGTCATCTAAAACATGGTTGATTTCTTAGAATGTAGGGTATTCACCTTACATGTAGCCAACCTAGGTTCAATCCCCAGCACCCCATATAGTCTCCCGAGCACTGCCAGAGCACAGTTGGGTGCATCATCCATCCCAGAAAAAAAGGTTAGAGCAGTGCCACATGCTTTGTATGTGTGCGGGCAAGATTCCCCCTTAGCATCTCTAGGAGCTCATCCCCGAATACCAAGCCAGGAGCAGTAATGAATGTGGTCCAGCTTTCACTTGTTTTTATCCACAATATTTTGATGTCCACTTTCACATACTCCCTTAATATGTACACTTACACATACTGTGAACAAAGAGAATAAAAAGTAGTAAGGAGATGCCCTCTTGCCCTCCATTGCTAGCAGAGGTGTGGCTGAGCAGTGAACTGTGTCCTCCAAACTAGGTTCTACAACCCTGTATCACAGGATACTTGCAAGTACCCGAAGAAAGTAGATAACTTTTCAAATGGCTGCTCTACCTATTATGGGGCATTTTGAAATCTTGTGAATGTATTTTTGTCTAACACATCAAGATGGTACTGCTAGCCTGTAGGGGGCTATGACAAGGGATCAATATTTTACAAAACAGGAGAAGTCTTACACGCATACAAAAAGATGCCCCTCCTCTTACATAACCTTCCAACAATGCCACAAGACTAAAAACTTGTTTGGAGCCTACAATCTAACTCTTAACCATAGTTCAGAGTATTCTTTCATGGTTTTAATCATCACCCCATTTTCCAGGAATGCAATTACTGTGTAAAGGGAGTATAGACTGTACTTTGTTTCACTTGGAACTTTACCAAGAGTTGTTCACCTTACAGAAAATCACTATCAATAGCAACACTCCCTGTGAATATTTGAGTCACCATTCCAGCACAACTTGATCACTGCATTCCAAGTTGTCACAGCCTGGGTAGTCTACTTATGCAGGCGACCATGCTGTCTTCCTGCAGCCATGACAGAGCAATCAGATTCAACTATTTTTAGCTATTTCCCTTAGTTTCTCCTTTTTATTCATTTAAGGCACTGTATGGCGCTTTTTCTTTTCTCATCTTAATAATTTTGTGGGTAGGTTAATACATCTATGAATTCCACGTCAGTGAATTTTACGAAAACAAGACACAAAACAAATACCTGACTTTTCCTCCTATACTCGGGACAGAGGACAGAGGTGAGGATGAACAGGGTAGTCTCTATGTAAATAATCATTTAAAGATGTTATAGTTAAGGCAATGCGTTTACAATGGTGAGCTCTGAGCTCATCTCAACAGCACCAAACTGCCCAAATCTCTAGCTATATTTAACTTGAGATGCAAGCCTACTTACAGGCACACTTTAAAGATTACAGGAATTCATTACCAGCCTTCTAGTGCAAAGGGGTATAATTCATTGAAAAAAAGATTAGTCTGTTAACCACTCCAAAATGATCATTTTAGGATCAGAGTGAGCGCTCAATGCCACGGAGCACATGCTTTGCATGCAAGTAGGCCCAGGTTGGGTCCATGGCACCAAATTTTTCCCCTGACCACTGCTAGGGCGACCCCCAACCACCAAGCTAGTACTTGTCCCTGAACACTGCTAAGTATGCCCCCCCCCAAAATAAGATGCTCATTCATAATATACTCATCACTAATCAGAAAAACCGTTCTTGACATAATCTGGCCCTTTAGTGCTTCATTTTTCCTATTTTCCTATGAACAAAAGTTGATTTTAACTTTCTAAAAGTAAACCTATAGGGCTGGAGAGATAGCACAGCGGGTAGGGCGTTTGCTTTGCAAGCAGCCAACATGGCCGATACAGGTTCAATTCCCAGCATCCCATATGGTTCCCCGCACCGCCAGGAGTGATTCCTGAGTGCATGAGCCAAGATTAACCCCTGAGCATCACCGGGTGTGACCCAAAAAGAAGAAAAATAAAATAAAAGTAAACCTATAATTCAAAGCTACACAGACATGACACTTTAAAATAGAAGCTGTTCAAAGTACAATATTCTACAGAATACTTTTCAAACAATATTAATCTAATACCACACAGATCAAATATTAATTTTTGGAGGGACTGAAATATAAATTCAGAGCTACTGCCAAATTCAACTAATGCTGCCTCACAATATGACCTATTCAGCAGCTTTTATTTACATATCGTATGTACAACAGTTACAGGTATTACTTTACTTATCCTGTATAATATCTCCAGGTGAATTTACACATCAAATTTGAACCATGCAAACTTTTGTTTTTGCATTAAAAGATTGTGGGCAGGTTGAGGAAGGCACACAGTGTTTGCCTTGCATGTGTGAGGCCCTGGGTTTGATTCCCAACACCACGCACACAAAAATTCTGTTCATCTTAGCACTTCCTAACGATGCCTTAAATTAATTTTAAATGGTTAGATGTGCTTCTGTGTGTAACTATGAGATTATATAATACAATTCACCCTATTATAACTGCATCTATTATTCAATTCTGTTACCATACACTGCCCTACATTAAAAGGGCACCTTTACTGACATAAAATGGCACATTTCTGGCAAACAGAGGCCTTTTAATAAAGATTTTTCTTAGAATTGAACTTTAACTGTGAGTTCACAGAGAACTCAATGGCTGAGCACATGCCATTGCATGCAGAAGTCCCATGCTGGGTCCCCAGTACCACATGGTCCCCAAAGAACTGCCCCTTGGCATGATCAAAAAAAAAAAGGGAAAAGAGAGGAAATGAATAACATCCTCAGCTCAACATAAAGAAATTCACGGTCTGTCTCTGAATCAGGTGGCAGTAGTTTAGAAAGTAAAAATAATTGATTCTAAACCTACCAAGAGGAAAAGGGTGTGACCAATCACACCTTTTCCTTCTGGAGAGCCAAGAATGCAAATATTCCGAGCCCCCAGGCACAAATGTGGAAAAGGACAATCCTTCAACCAACAGCCCCAGAAATAAGCTTATCATATACCCTCATTTATCATATACCCTCAGGCAATAGTGCCCTAAATTTTAAAATATTTTAGGTAAGGAGAGGGGAATCGCCTCAAAAAAGCCTGAGGCCCTCTGCTCACCTCCTTCCCAAAAATAACTGTAAGTTTTTGCAAATAAATAAAAAAATTATTCTGTCAAGCAAAAGGTAACAGAAGGTAACCAGATAAAAAGGGAAAGCCTAAGGAAGAGCAAAAAGTTAAACTTTCACTAGGTTTCAACCAGTTGAATAAGCTCAAGATACAAATATTCAGGGATAAACTGAAAAACTTTCAGAATTTAGGGGTTTGAGAACTAGGGTTTTGAAACAAACCCAAAAAAAGTGTATGAAGGATATAAGAAACAGAATCTCATTTTAAGCAGAACAGGCAAGTTCTAAGAAACTGAAGTAATGGATTCCAAAATTAACCTGTATTTTCTTAAATTCATATTTCTACACCTTGAGTGTTAAAAACAAACTTAATTATTGACTGAAAACAAATTCTGGAAATCCCATTTCATTTTCCCCAGTTTCAATAAAGGTTCTTTTCTCCTACTCAGGACCTAAACAAGCCATAGCTGTAATTCAGACAGATCCTTCCTTCTTTTGTTTTAACCAGGCCCCTCTCAACCAGCACTCTGGCCTACTTAAGATGGCTCTGACAAATGAGTAAGTGCAAATAACTATTCTTTTGCTATTTTCATTAAAATCATCTTCCTTATATTAAGCCGATGCTTCTCGTGCTCGTGCTCGAGGCCACTGCTCTTTGCCACAGCCCATCCATCTTCGGAGACTGCTTAATTCCCTCACTTCATTTACCCTGCTACCTTGAAGGTATTAATAGATAATCACATCCCTCAGTGCTCCCTTTTCCTATATTTAGCTCCATCAGGCTTTTCTCCTAAATCTTATGCTACCATTAATGTAGGATTATCTGTGTCTTTTATTGAATGTAGTTACAAAATATTCTTAAGTATTTGGAATTCAATCTTGCAGGGGGGAAAAAAACAGCAGTTTTTTGTTAAATGCACATTCTACTGATATATCATCACTGTTATTTAAAATTAATTCACTGATAGTTCATTGCAAATTATTTAAAACCTCTTTACAGTTGCTCTTTTCCAGAGAATAGTTTTCTGGTTTGCATGAAAGTGGTTTATTTCATTTTCCTTAATGAATAATTTGGGATTTTCATTAACAAATAAAATTTAATGTTGCAGTTATGCCATTTTTCTCCAATTGCACCATAAGAAACCTAAACTGCCAAAAACATGTTTAAAAAAATTCTTAATTAAATATATCCCTTCATTTTTTGACTGAATAATATTTCATAACAAGTTGCCAACAAAGGACATCTTGTTGCTCTTTTTCATCCAAGAGGAAGGAACTCGAAATGAGAAAATTATCTTGCTCCATACTTTAGGTTCTTAAATATGAAGGGCAAATACTTCTTCAATGTTGGTTCTGCTTCCCCCTCCCTCCTTTCCAACATTCAAATCAATCTGTACTCAGCAGAAATGTCTCAGATAATAGCTCAGCATAAACTCAAATAAAAAGTAGTATCGCTCCCAGACCTATACTCAACTAACAACTCAAAAGCAGGGGCTAGGGACTATCGTACATAAACTCTAACTTAAAGAGCAACTCAACATTCTGGAAAACTTAGCTCTGATTATGATATCCAAATTGCTGCAGATTCTGATTTTTCCCGTAATTCAAACAGAAAAGAAAAATCAATTATTAGGGCCAGAGCAATAGCTCAACAGGCTAAAAACCACATGAAGTATGCTTTCCAGGGAGGCCCAGTTCCAATCTCAACACTGCATGCTCACCAAAGCACTACTAGCAGTGATCCATATAAATCCTTCCCCCCACCTCAACACCACCAGGTATGGTCAAATACAAGCAAACAAAAAAGATTGTTATACAAGTAATGGTTATGTATTAATTCAACAATGCTACATGATTAGTAATAATCACTTGGAGCAGTATGTGTTATTGCACATAAATATGTCGTGAAAATCCTGGTTGAATTTACAAAAATAAATTATTTCAGATCAAAAAGTCATATACAAAGTCAACAGACACAACACTTCGTCGAAGGATGTAGCCTCTCCTTGATCCGTGTGAGACTTTGGGTTGGGTCCCTGACACCAAAAACAAAAGAACAAAACCCTCCCCATAGTCAAAAAAGGTTTTGGAGGGCAGGAAAGATAACACAGGGCTGGAGTGCACACTTGGCATTGGCAAGCACAGGCCCTGGTTCAAACCCTGGCACCACAGGACCTTCTGCACACCACCAGATGCAGCCCTGGTAGTGCCATCACCCACTGAGTGACTTTTTTTCTCCTCCCCAAATGATCAAAACTGAAATAAAAAAAAAAAGACTCACAGTTTACTAATTAAGTCAACTTAGAAGGTCACCAGAGGTTTCCCTTAAGTATTAGTGTACAAATTATCTGTTGCTCACAAAATATTATAGCTTTATTTGCATATGCGGTCATAAATAAAATTTATCTAAGTCACCAACATTGTTTAAAATGTTTTTTTTTTCTGGTGGCCAGACAGTACAGCAGGCAACGTGCTTGTCTTCTACATGTAAGGCTAACCCACGTTCAATCCCCAGCACCTTCTATGGTTCCCCAAGCAATATCAGGAATAATTCCTGAACACAGAGTCAGAAGTAACTGAGAATCACTGGGTGTGGCCCAAAAACCCAGCAATGTTGGGTCTTTCTGAGTTGTGGGGGTTTTACGGTTTGTTTGATAAATTGAGACCTGGAACAGTTTCTGAGTATCTATCACTCTAGGAAACCATACTGATTTAATTCAGGTAACATGGGTTACTTCATTTAACTGTGATACCCAGGCTTAGAAGGCTTTATTAACTGTGATACCCAGGCTTTATCAAAAATACTTAAGGGACAAGAGAAACTAAGTCATAAACAGAAAATAAACCCCAAAGGATAACACAAATATGGTTAATTAAACATTTCATTGTCTCTTCTCAATTTAAATACTTTTCAACCAACGCTAGCCCTGAAAACTCACTGATTTTCATCTCTCAACTGTTAACTTACAATGGTAGGTTTCTCAGCAAATTTAACAGGAGATCTCTGAATGCCAAACACCCAGACTTAGCCATAAGTGCTGCTGAAGAATGTGGCATTGAATTTCAAAGTCAAGGATAGCTCAAAGTTAATTCTCATTTCCAAGACTAAGTTTCTAAAACCTGTAAAACATAGAATATTCTCTCCCTGGTTTATTTACCCCTTACAGGCAGTACATAAGCTACAAATTCAATAGAAATGCATAATTTTAGAACTTGAAGAGAATATAGAATCTAATCCACCACCATCAGAAAGTAAAGACTATTCAATGACGTAACAATTTATAACAATTTATATACGCAAGCCTACACTTACCCTTTTAAAAAAACATATAGCTGGCCTTGGGACTTGTGCTTTAGTATTTTAATTACTTGAAATTTTATCTTGTATTTTGTATTTAATCACTTTCAGCATGTGAGTATACATGTGGTTATGATTAACACTACCAGTTCAATTTGGAATTTAAGGTTTTCTAATAATAGAACCTTACATAATATATAGAACTCTGACACCTTCAAGTGATTTCACATCATCTACTTTCTATTTCACTGTCACTCCATTTTAAATACTATTTGGGTATAATAATGATATTAACTCAAGAGGAAACAAAAGGAAATAAAGCATACCCAAATTGATACATTTTGGAAAACACCATAAAGCACACCATAAGGTTCCAGTAATTAGTATTTGGATAGAAGGCCAATCTTAAAGTGTCCCAAAGTTGTTTTGAGGAATACAAAATAACATCATTACTTTTTTTTTTTTTTGCTTTTGCTTTTTGGGTCACACCTGGCAATGCTCAGGGGTTACTCCTGGCTCTGCATTCAGGAGTTACTCCTGGTGGTGCTCAGAGGACCATGTGGGACCCTGGGAATCGAACCCGGGTTGGCCGCGCGCAAGGCAAACGCCCTACCCGCTGTGCTATCTCTCCAGCCCCACATCATTACTTTTAACAGGTGGACTTTAACACAAGTTGTTTCCATCAAAGCTGACCCACAATCTGCTTTTAGACTGTGTTGTTTTGTGCTGCAACAAAAACGAGGCGCAAAACAAAACCTAGCAGATATCGAAGGGACATTAAATATGTCTCCCACTAATTTAACGACATGTAAATAAACACAGACCTATAGGAAATCATTTATATATTTAATAAACCCCATTTCCACAAACCAATTAGAAGTTCTGAGCAGTCAGGTAAAATGAAACACAAGTTAATTAGGCTTGACTCAGTGTTTCTGAAGTGGGTGATACCACTGGGGGCAATGGAATTGGGGGGGGGGGATGTGCAGCAGTCTTGGGGGCAATTGGGGACAACTTGCTTAAAGATTTCCAAAGGACACTGGGTGGTTTTTATTTTCTCCTTCTGAATAGTAAGCAGTAAGCTTGATAATGCTTGGGAACCTCTAACTCAAGTTAATACATTTATATTTTGTATAAGCAAAGCAGCAGAAACATTTACATTTTATATAAGCAAAGCAAAAGAAACATATTAGGCCTACTTTCAATTTCAGTTAACAAACTAAACTGAAATTAGGTCCAAATCTTGAATTCCCCCTCCTAAACTGAATATAAACTCTTGAAAGATATACCTTATACTCATGTAAGCAATTTTTAAAATAGAGGACACACCTGGCAGTACTGGGGGGGGGGGAGCCAGGGGTCACTCCCAGCAAGCTCAGCTGGTGGTCCTACAGGCTGTGGGTCCATCCCAGGGTTACACCCAGTGGTGCCAGAAATTGAACACAGAGCCTTACACAGGCTAGACATATGTTCGAGCACTTGAGTCATCTCCCCAGTCCAATCACTCATAATAACACCTTTAACGTGTTTACAGAGGATCACCATAGGATTTCACTTTAAATTCAGTGACAAGTTTTATATACATAGAAACCTATAATATATATGTTTATCATGAACTGACTTTATCCAAGAGATCTCACAATTCCAAAGCTAAATCTTTCCAACTAAAATTAGGATTATGAAGGCTGGAGAGATAGAACAGCAGGTAAGGGTCCTGCCTTACACGGAGACACAGCTTCAGTCCCTGGCAACCCACATGGTCCCGAGTCCACCAGAAGTAATCTCCGAGAGGAGTGCAGAGCCAGGAACAAGCCCTGATTACCACTGAGTATGACCAAAGACCAGAAAAAAAGAAAAAATATTCCACATCAAAACTGTATGATTCCTTTTTTTTGTAAAATAGCTCTTTCCAACCCAAATAATCTGATTTCTTGTGAAGATCTGTATAGCTTATGCACTGTCCAATTTGTAGTGAACTTCAATATTTATAACAAAGCACATTTGAAGCACATTTATATTTAAGGGTTTTTGTATTCTTTCACTGTGTTTGAACTTTGTTATAGCCACAGGTTAAACTCTTTTAAGGTCTGTCAACACAAGAATCTATCTGTATTTCTTTCTCATTTGGATCCTTATAACTTTGAAAAATAAAGATGAAGAGCCCTGAACAGGTGCTGATCCAGGAACATCCAGCAAACCTCTTGACCAGTTTCATGCTGGGGTGCTTCATTTTATCAGTAGTGACACTGTGATCAGTTAGCTGAGAGACTTAAGAATTATATGATCACCTTAGGAAATTCTTATTCGAGGCATATCATTCCTTCTGGCCATTAAAAAAAAATTCTGAATTGGTTATATGAAGATTGTTGACATCTGGTATGTCATTTGGGCCACAACTACCACAGGTAATGTGTGTTCTGTTGCTCATTACAGAATTGGGATACATAATCAATAGTACATGCACCTCTATAAAATGTACTCAAGAGGATATTGCCAAAACTTTCACACAAATAGCACTCAACATAAAGAGAAAAACAATCATCTAACAAAAATACTGGTACTTTTAGAAAGCACAGGTTCAAAATATTAGTATAACCCAAGTAAAACCATTTAAACTAATAAAATTCATTAGGCTCCGTATTTCTCTCCCTAAACAGCGCTAATTATACCTTCAGTATGAATATGTGACTTCTGTACACTTCTCTCCACTCATCAGTTAACATCTCAGCGCTCCCACTGTGTGCCAGGCATAACTTTATATCTCCTATCCACAAAGTGGAGTGCAATGACAAGGCTGCAATGTCTAGTCCAGGTAAAAAGTTCACTAAAGGAAAACGAAAACCATAAACTCTCCCAACATTGGATCAGGAGGGAAACTAGGTACATTAGCAGATGGAAGTAGACACTGATAAAGAGATTGGTGTATGTCTGAAAAGCAATCTTCAGTAACTTTGTAATCTACAGTGACTCAATAAAAAAAATTTTTTTTTAATATTTTTTAAATCTCCCACACGGGGGACAGGGAAATAATACAGAGGGCAAAGCGCTTGCCCTGGATGCAGCCGACCCAGGTTCAGTCACCAGCACCCCACCAGGAATGATTTCTGAGTGCTGTGCCAGGATTAAGCAGAGAGCACCACCATGGGTGGCCTCAAAACAAAAGGACCCCAAAAAAAAATATCCCCTACACCACAGAACAGAAACATGAACTTCCCCACCAGAATCTGTGACTGTAGGGACAGCACAGCTGGTCATTTCTCCCGAAAGATCTTACATGAGCATTCAAATCTCCCAGCTGGGGACCTTCAAATGGCCTATTTAACTTTATTCAAGATGACAGGACCAGCTTTACCAGCCAAGAGTCCAACACATCCATAAAGAAAAACAAGCAACTATAATGCTTCTTTTTTAAAAAAGATAATAGTCCTAGTTCACTACATTGAGGAACTATTCAGTACACAGGGAGCACCTTACTGCCATAATAATTCAGCTTGTTACATATAAACATGTAACATGCTATAGTAACAGGTGTTGCATTTAGGAAACATAAAACTAAGTGTTTTCGACCATTGTGTCATTTACTCTTCACATTTACTCCTCACAATTCTAGGGGAATTGGCATTATTATAAATTCCAATTTTACTGATAGCAGGATGGGGAGAGGCTAAGAAGTGGCTGCACTCACGGTCCCATCCCCGCCAGTGTCCTCTGTAAGGCCTCCCTGTGAAGCCCTGTCCTGGCCCACTCGACCC
>JAOXYA010010760.1:0-14015 GCA_028565675.1 Sorex palustris | reverse complement strand
TGCCAAATACCAGTAACAATGATGGGTCTCATTCTTCTAATCCTGAAGGAGCATTGAAATTGCTCTTTTAAAATCTCGGGGCTAGGATGAAGGAGACGTTACTGGTGCCTGCTCGAGGGAATCGACAAACAACAGGTTGCTTGTGCTTGTGCTTGTATTTTAATTTGTACCGTTTCCTCTGTTAGTGCCATTTTCGAAAATTACCTTTGAAGATGCAAAATGGAATGGATCAAAATATTATTGATTGATTTTTATGATTGTGGAGGTGACATGGTTTATAAAAGTGTTCATATTTATACTTTTAATTTTAGTCTCTTAAGAAAAATAAATGAACATATAATGACCTCCCTTTAGGAGTCGACTAGGCTTTAGAAATAAATGTAAAAATAAAGAGCATGTTCTTTGTTCTCTTGGGAATTCTTTCTGCAGTCAGGATAACAAGCAGGTAATGTTGACATATTGTAAATAAGATATAAATGCATGCAAATTTATTCTGGTGAAACATTTTAGAATACGTGAGATATATTCTAAGATTTTAAGTGATTTTTTTAAAAAATAATTTTTCTTTCGTTTTCATAAAAGGCTACTAGGTAAAGATAGAGAAATGGGGTTGGGAAAGCAAATACCTATTTCCTTCTTAACTGCTTATTTGTAGATTGAGATTTATACCTTTTATACCTGCTAGCTAACACTGCAATAACTATATTTTCTGACAAATGTTTTCCTCAACATCCTCATTCACTTTTAACTCAGTGCTAATATGATAAAATTTGTAATATGCAGGCAAGGAAAGTTTAGATTTAAACCAAATCTAAAAAGATGACACTTTTGGCTCAGTGTTACTAAGATCCTAGAAGAATTTGTTTGTGAAAATATTAGGGAGTAATAATAATTATTATTTTAATATAATGAGAGAAACAGAACAACAGAGAGAAAAAACAGAGGAAAAAAATAGATCATCCACAATAGAGAAGCAAAAGCAAATAAATTAACAGTAATAGAAGCTTATTAAAATATTACTAGATGATATGTCTGAATCCTGAATTTAGCTGCATTTCTTTTTAGCTTTGTGAACCACTGAATGCCATTTTCCATTTTTGCTGGTCCCAGCAGTTTTTTCTTTGAATTCCAAGTGCAAAATTACTGTCAAAAAATAATATCTCTCAAAAAATTTCCCTGAAATGCCAAAAAAAAAGAAAGAAAGAAAATCGAGCATGTGACAAGTTAAGCTTAAAGTGGTCTCAGAGTAACACAAAATTTCTTTTAAATCTCTCATTTTAGTGAGACTTTTTATGTCAATTTTTATAACTCTGCTCTTTTTTTTTTACAGACAAAAGCATATGTTTTCTTCAGTAAAAAACAATTCATATGTGCCCTGCATTGACTGAAGCATTCTACATACCTTAGTACATAAAATGCCACCCCAAATATTTTGCAATTGACACTATTATTCTTCCCATATTTATATAAGAGGAATCTGAAGCTCATTAGAAAGAACTTATTCAAGGTCACCAGCTATATACTGAAAAGACAGCATTTAGATCTAGTTCAAGTTAAATGTTTTATCTTAATTCTTATCTCCAGTCCCCATAGTATTATGACCAGAGCAAACACAGAGCCAAGGAACAACAGAATTAAGAGAAGCTAATACATGTGTCAAGTTCATCTCCAGGGAGCAGAATACGGGATTAAGTAGAAGGAAACAGCAGCAAAGGCAACCTCGACAGTATGAGTATCTAGTGTGCATTATGCACTATAAACTTAAGAAGTAAAGGGGGAACTGGAAGTACTTGGAAGAAACTACCAAGTAAACCAAGTAATATGACTTATGCCAGAAAATAACTTCAGCTTATACACTGAGGGGATCTTGATATTCTGTTAAGTTTTGCTGGGCCACAGAGTTGAACTGGTATGTGAACAATATGGCAGAATGGGAAAGACAAGAGAACAGTGGAAAATAGAGTACAAAATGATTTTAGGAGACAAAAATGATTTTGGGAGATAAATCACCTATTTCCTTTCACATTCCAGTGCATGTATTAGCAATGGAAAATTAGTGTTGGAGAACATGACTAGGAGAGATTTTTTTTCCATTTCATAGCTATTTCAACCTTGATTATTATTCTATCCCTGGACCTATGACTGACTAATAAGAAGCAGTAGCAATTATTGGGTCTCTCTCTCTCTCTCTCTCTCTCTCTCTCTCTCTCCTTCCTTCCTTCCTTCCTTCCTTCCTTCCTTCCTTCCTTCCTTTCTTTTTGAGTCACACCTGCAATCCTCATGGGTTACTCCTGGCTCTGCACTTAGGAATTACTCCTGGTGGTGCTCAGGGACCATATGGGATGCTGGGAATCGAACCTGGTTGGCCGCATGCAAGGCAATCGCCCTACCCGCTGTGCTATCGCTCCAGCCCCAGGAAAGACCCTTTTCATAAATATTAGAGAAATGTCCCTGAAAATACTCTACTCCTAGAGAACTTATATTAGAAATATAAAGAACCTTGGGGGCTGGAGAGACGGTATAGTTGGTAGGGCGCTTGCCTTGCATTCAGCCGACCAGGTTTGACCCTCCGCATCCCATATGGTTCCTCAAGCCTGCCGGGAGTGATTCCTGAGTGCAAAGCCAGGAGCAAGCTCTGAGCATTGCAGGGTATGGCCCAAAACCCAAATAAATAATAAGAGGAAATATAAAGGGCCCTGAGCTGCACCATTTGTTAAGCAGAGTTAACATTGTGAACCTCCCCTTCTCTTTCCTGCTTGAAATGACATCATGTGATAGCTTTTTATTTCTGATGAAGTTTAAGTCATTGATGTTCAAATAAAAAAATTTCATTCTATAGACTTAACAGCTTCCTGGAGTTTTATTTGTATTTTATAAAGGAGGTGTACATGTGAAAGTGAATAACAATATGGTTAGTTGTTAATTGTTGACAGTCCCCTGGTTATGAGTTTTTTTGAAATTTTTGATTTTTTTTAATTTTTGGGGTCACGCCTGGTGGTATACAGGGTTAATCCTGGCTCATGCACTCAGGAATTACTCCTGACAGTGCTCGGGTTACCATATGGGATGCTGGGAATCGAACCCGGGTCGGCCCCGTGCAAGGCAAACGCCTTACCCACTGTGCTATTGCTCCAGCCCCAAGTTTGCTTTTTTTTTTTGAATGACATATTTGGTAAGTAAATGTTTATTTAGTTTGGGCCACACCCACTCCGCATGGAGACCACTGTTGGTGGTGCTGAGGGACCATGGGTTGCTAAGGATCAATCCTTGACTTCCCACATGCAAAGTCTGCGCTTAGCCCATTGAGCTCTCTCTCTCTCTCTCTCTCTCTGTCTCTCTCTCTCTGAACCTCAATTGATATTTATTAAGCATCAAGTAGCAAGGTAGTAGAGGAAAAGGATGGATCAGCTGCAGATCTTACTATCCAGGGGTATATTGACTAGAGGGGAGATAAGACATGAACACATTCCCAATCAGATGAGAGGGAATCCTTGGTTATAAATGAGATGGCGACAAAGTGATAGGCAAGCTCAGGAGGATAAGCTGGGAGGAGGGAGGGGATGGGAGGCCTTGGGCCTTGAATGATATGCAGGATGGCAAAGCCAGAGCAGCAGTGAGAGCAGGGGTTAGACGGTGATGGGAAGGTGGAGTTGGACACTTTCTGCCCCTTGTCCTCACAGTTGGGCTTATCCTTAATGCCTGCAGGTCCTGGCCTAGAGTATAATGAGGGCCAGTCATCTTATTCGTCCCACTAGTCACAGCGTTTATAAATTCCCCAACTAAGCTCTTAAATAAATACCATTTTCCTACTTTAGCAAAGCACCTTCAGTCTTTGGGATAAGGGAGACCAAGTTCAGACTTAGACTCCTAGATCAGTGGATGCCAACCATTGATCACAGACCAAAGCACGTCTGCCAGTGTAGAAAGGGTGCGCTGGGTTCTAACTACTTGACTGCACACAGGCGTGTAGGACAGGTGCCCATCCAGAGCTGTAGAAGACTGAGGAACGCTGCTCAGTTGGGATGTCTATGCTGGGACATTCCGACTCCCAGTTCCATCCCAAACTAGGAGGTACCTCCAGTTTCAGAAAATAGGTGTCTACTTACTTAGCCATCCCTTTGGTTAGCTTAGTGAAAAAAAAAAAAAGAATACTGATAAAGCTCTTTATTTTTGTTGGGGACTGTGGTCATAACTGGTGATGCTCAGGAATCATGCCTGGAGTGGGAGGGTCTCTGGGGTCCATATGGGTCTAGCCCAAAGCTAGTTTTTACTATGAGCTTACTACCTGCTGAGTGCTTTTTTCATGCATATCATTTTTAAGACAACCTTATCAGGTAAATTGTTATTATTCTGTTTTATCTGTGAGGAAACTCTGTACTGAAAGGTACTGTAAGGTCACAGAATCGACATGATTTTAGAACCAGTAGCTGAACCATTTTAAAATTCACTTCTGGGGGTCAGGGTGGAGGACTCAGGCTTGACTCCTGGCTCTGTGCTCAGGGATCACTCCTGATGGGGCTTGGGGAACCATATGTGGTGCCAGGATTGAACCAGGTTCAGCCACGTGTAGGGCAAGTGCCCAACCCACTGTACTTTCTCTCTAGCCCCCTAATTCGCTTCATTTGCCAATATATTGTAAAATTTTCTTATTGGCCTGGATGGAAGTGAATAAAACAGGGATTCTGGATGTATAGCTAGGAGACACAGTTTTGGAATTATTTTTGAAGTTATTAATGTCTTCTTCCTTCTATTGGGCTTAGGGAGAAATAAGAGGAAAGAGGTGACAATGCCTGGGGCTGGAGCAATAGCACAGAGGGTAGGGCGTTTGCCTTGCACGTGCCCGACCCAGGTTCGGTTCCTAGCATCCCATATGGTCCCCAGAGTACCGCCCAGAATTTAAATAGTGTCATAAATTAATGAAAAAAGTTTAAAAGTAAGAACAATATTTTCCTTATATACCTCTGTGGAATCATGTTATGGATGTAACCAGCAGAGACTGAGCCTTACAGACCTGAGCTCTATGACTAGGGCATCCCCCCACAAAATGCATTGAGACTTAGTTTACTTATCTGTAAATTGAGAATGATACCTTTGGAGGGGATGAATGATATACACCAATAAGTATACAAGTGTATAGCAATTTCTCAAAAGTGGGTATTTTATTTTTTCTCAAGTTTGCATAAATATGTATTTTATAAGGATGACAGCAGTGGTACTGCAGGGGCGTGTGATCCCTGCCTGGGAAATTTCACCCTGAGGTGCTGCGGCCATCCAGTGCTCGGGGTTGGATTTGGGGCCTCACATCTGCTAGGCTTGTGCTCTATAATTGAGTCATATTGCCAGCTCTTACACTTTGCTGGGGGTGAGATGTGTGTGTGTGGGGGGTTATGCAATTAGTTCCAAGCATGTCAAACTGCATGTCAAAATGTTTGGTGACAGATGAAAACTAGACTTTTGATAGTGATTATAAAGTAGTGCACACAGATGTCCAATTATAAAGCTCTATACCTGGAACTTGTATAATGTTATAAACCAATGCTCACCTCAGTGGAAATTTATTAACAAAAGTTGAATTGGAGGCCCGTAGTGATAGTGCAGTGGGTTCAATCCCAGCATCCCACACGGTCCCCTGAGCACTGCCAGGAGTAATTCCTGAGTGCAGGGCCAGGAGTAACCCTGAGCATCACCAGGTGTGGCCCCAAAACCAAAACAAAATAAAGTTGGGGGACACATAATGAATGAAATATAGTCCTCCTCCAGCTTCTTTTCTAACTTCTTTGTAACCATGGAAATGCTACTAACTGCTAAAGGAAATTAGCTAAGGGAGCAAAACAGAAAACTGCAATTCGTGAAAATCTCAACATTTTCATTCATATACGAAAAAGGAACAAATCCATTTTGGATTTTTTTATAAATATACACAGAGTGAAAACATTGCTTTGCTTTGTTTTAAACTTATTTTTTTCAAAGATACTTACATCATAATAGGCATTCTGACCTGGCCACGTCAAAGCTCTCTTCTTTGAATCCATGGGATACTCAATCTGTTCGTATCTGTAAGGATTACCTGGAGTTTTTAAGGAAAAACTGTGTTAGCCTTCTCGACAATGGCATTTATGGGTGTAGTGGACAGAACCCAAATAAGACGAGGCAGAGGGGGACGGGGCAAACATTCTAGCTCCAGGTGCTTTGATCTGAATTTTTTTTTTCTTTTTGGGTCATACCTGGTGATGCACAGGGGTTACTCCTGGCTTTGCGCTTAGGAATTACTACTGGTGGTGATCAGGGGACCATATGGGATACTGGGAATCAAACCCAGGTCGGCCTCGTGCAAGGCAAATGCCCTACCTGCTGTGCCCCATATGACATTTTTTATTAGTCATGAATTGACAGATGCTTGGAAGAGCAGAAATTTAGGGTGCTAACCAATTTTTTTTATTTTCTGTATATACAATTGTGCCTAAGTATTTTATACATTCAATTGCTCGTTTCTGTGAATTCTTGCTACTCTATATACTTCATGGGATTTTGGAAATGATCTAATCCAGAGATAAACTCTGCAGCAGAGCATTCGTCTTGCATACAAAAGACCCTGGGTTTGACCCCTACCATTGCAAAAAAACAGAAACTAGCCATACAAAAAAGCCAGAGAAAAACAGAACATAGAAGCAGAATAAAAATAACCAATGTTCAATGCTTGGTTTCTCGGTCTACCATGGGAGGCTCTGGATAAAGAAGAAAAGTTGAGGCCAGAGAGATACACAGCAGGGACAGCTTTTGCCTTACCCACAGCAGATCCAGATTTGATCCCCAGCATCCCACATGGTCCTGAGTATCCCCAGGAGTAAATCCTGAGCGCAGAGCCTGGAGTAAGCCCTGAGCATCACTGGGTGTGGCCCCAAAAAGGAAAAAAAAATTTTTAAAGGAAGAAAAGTTAGATGCACATACGGAAAATGGGATGTAAGTACTCTCTGGCAGGATCTGAGTGGTTCTGAAGGGCAGCGAGGTTGCCAACAACTGCTCTCATCTACTTATGGGCCACACTTTTGTGAGTGAATCCTGGGCACTGCTTTCTAAGCCTGAATACCGTTCTTACCTCGTGTCTTCATGATCTTCGTGGTGTCATAGTGCTTGGTGGGAATAGTAGGAGGAAACGGCAGCCGATTCCGGGCTTTCAGGCCAGTGTACTGGTCCTTAGGTGATGTGAAGGTCGGGAACATAGCTCCCCGGGAGATGTGGGTGTGGTAGGGGTGTTCCATGGGATACGGGGAACATATTTCTCTGAGAGTTGGGTGAACACACAAAAGGGAATAGAAAGAAACACAAATGAAGAATGTGAGTCATCAAATATTTGCTGGGTCCCTCTTTGTGGCAGGTAGGATCCTACCCGAGGATGGGGCCGTAAGCCAAACATTTCTTTGCTTTGTTCCAGGGAGTTAGCACGTTGCTAGGGTACATACCATAAAACATCACATTCTCTTAATTTTTCTAGACATATAAAATGTACATTTATTTTTCTTTTTAAAAATCAAACCAGGGGCCGGAGTGATAGCACAGAGGGTAGGGCATTTGCCTTGCACGTGGCTGACCCAGGTTCAATCCCCGGCATCTCACATGGTCCCCCCCAAGTACCGCCAGGAGTAATTTCTGAGTGAAAAGCCAGGAGTAACCCCTAAGCTTTGCTGGGTGTGACCCCAAAAGCAAAATAAATAAATAAAATAAAAATCAAACCAAAATCATTATCAGCAACTTTCATGATGCTCAGGGGACCATACATGGTGCTTGGGGGACCATATGGGATGCCGGAAACTGAACCCAGGTCACCTGTATGCAAGGCCAACACCCTACCTGCTGTACTATCTCTCTAGCCCCAAGAATTTTGTAGTTTTTAGAATGCTATGAGAAGAATTTCTAGTTGCTCTCAATTCCTGCTCCTTTTTTTTTTTATTTTGGGCCACACCCTGCAGTGCTCCAGTGCTCCAGGCTTACTCCTTGCTCTGTCCTCATAGATCATTTCCTGGCAGGGCTCAGTAAACCATATGTATTGCTGGGGATTGAACCCAGGTCAGCTGTGTGCAAGGCAAGTGCCTTATTTCATTATACTACCTCTTTGGACTCTCCAGATTCTTTTTTAGTGGGTTCCAGTACTTTATGAATCATTTTTGCTTTCACTTTGAGTATGCAAAATAATTTCTAACCGTCTTGGATTGAAGTTTCAATCCAGTCCATGTTTCTTTAAAGCAGCCAATCAACCAACAACCTATGCCGTGTTTTTGTATGTAGTGCTGCTTGGGAATCAGAAAGCAAAAATAGCTAGTTCCCTGAAGGAAAATAAATACGTGTCAAAAAAGATTACATTTTCCCTATTATTTGAAGAACTAGCAAGGCTGTAAGACAAAGAACTCATGAAAATTGTCTAAATTAAATGAAAATCGGGGCCAGAGCAATAGTACAGTGAGTAGGGCACTTGCCTTGCATGCTGCCAACCCTGATTTGATCCCAGGCACCTATATGGTCTCCGGAGCCCACCAGGGGTGACTCCTGAGTGCAGAGTCAGGAGTAACCCCTGAGCACTGCTAGGTAAGAGTGACCCCCAAACTAAACCCCCCACAAAAAAATCAACGAAAACCAAGATTAGGAAGCCCCCAGAATAGAGAAGTATTACATGTAATTGGAAAATAAAGTAGAAAATGGCCAGGTGAATGGCTCGAATTCTTACCTTCCCCCACCCCCATGCTACGGTAAAGCTTTAACACACAGACCCTCAGAACATGACCTTCTTTGGAAACAGTCTCAGAGCGGAGGTAATCAGTTAAGATGAGGCCATACTGGAGTGGGTGATGGGCTCATCCAGTAGGACTGTTCCCCATGAGAGAGTGAAACTGGGGCCCAGGATGTGACTCTAGCGGTAGCACATGCCTTTCCATGGATGAGACCCCTCATACAATTCTGCACCCCCCTCCCCCAGAACTAATATAAATAGCCACAAAACAACTGTAGCACTGTAGCACTGTCCTCCTGTTGTTCATAGATTTGCTCGATTTGCTTGAGCGGGCACCAGTAACGTCTCCATTGTTACTGGTTTTTGGCATATCAAATATGTCACGGGGAGCTTGCCAGGCTTTGTCAAGTGGGCAGGATACTCTTGGTAGCTTGCCGGGCTCTCTGAGAGGGATGGAGGAATCGAACCTGGGTCAGCCACAAAACAACAACCAAAAAAAGGGGAAATGTGGACACAGTGGCACATCCTGGGAAGATGGCGTGAGGATGAAGGCAGAGGCAGGGAGGGCCGGCTGCCAGCCTGGGGGAACCCGGGGGGGCGGTGCCAGCATGCTCCTGGCAGAGGGTGCCAGAGGAACCAGCTCTTCCAGAGCCCCCAGAACTCTGAACTGGGATATTCCTGCCCCCGCAGCCCCTGCAGATAGAACCAAGGAGCAAACTTGTACCGGAAGTTCTAGGAAAGCAGGTGCAGCAGAGCCCAGAGGCGAACTGATTGACCTGCCAGCAAGCACAGCCTTGAAACCACGGGAAAGTGGTGTCAAGTCTGCAGCTGCTAGGTGGGAAGAGACGGGCCAGTCGGCGTCACCAACAGACTCCTGGAGTCTGTTACAGACATCGGCCTGTCACCGTTTTCTTTGGATTTTTTTCGGTGCTAGCTCTGTGCTCAGAGATCACTCCTGGTGAGGTCTGGGGAATCAGCTGGGGTGCCTTACCCCTCCTGACACCATTTTCTATCAAGGGATTGGCAGAACAGATAGCACAGCGGATAGGACGTTTTCCTTGCATGCAGCCAACCAGGTTCGATTCCTCCGTCCCTCTTGGAGAGCCCAGCAAGCTACCGAGAGTATCCCGCCCACAGGGCAAAGCCTGGCAAGCTCCCAGTGGCGTATTCAATATGCCAAAAAACAGTAACAACAAGTCTCACAATGGAGCCGTTACTGATGCCCGCTAGAGCAAATCGATGAACAATGGGGGAACAGTGCTACAGTGCACAGTGTTTCCTTGTAGAATCGTTTCTTCAAGTAACTATAGAGGGTATGACAATAAAATGATGAGAATAATTTCTGTAGGAAGCATTTAAAGTATCTCATTGCTTCTCAATCATAGGGTTAGCATATATTTAATTAACTTAAATTTTGCCATCCAAGTGGTGCTTAGGAGGCCTGGAGGCCCATAGTAATTTACATATTTTAAAATATATCAACATTTTATGACCTTAATTTATTTTTTGACTTTTTTGGATCACACCTGGCAATGCTCCAGGGTTACTCCTGGCTCTGCACTCAAAATTACTCTTGGAGATCTTGGGGGACCCTACGGGGTGCCAGGGATTGAACCCCGGTAGGCCGTGTGCAAGGCAAACATCCTACCTCCTGTACTATCTCTCCAGCCCCTATGGCCTTATTTATTTATTTTTGATTTTTTGGGTCACACCCAGCGATGCTCAGGGGTTACTCCTGGCTCTGCACTCAGGAATTATTCCTGGTGGTCCTGCGGGACCATATCGGATGCTGGGAATCGAACCCACGATGGCTGCGTGCAAGGCAAACACCTACCCACTGTGCTATTGCTCCAGCTCGCCCTATGGCCTTATTTAAAAAAAAAAACTTTAATTATGGATTGTGATTTACTGGCATCACACCTTCAAGATTCAGCCTATAATCTGATTCTTAAAATAAAAACTGGGTCAAGCTGATGGTCAACACCGTCATTCACCACATTCAAAATGTGGATAAGAAACTGGTGTAGAAAGCAACCGGGCAACAGAATGGCAGGTCAGAACAGCCCCTACCCTTAGCTGCTATTAGGAATATTGAGAACTGAATTAGAAAATAACTTTTATTGATAAGCTCTGCCAAAGGACTTTGAGGATAAAACTTTATTAGAATGCCAATCAATGGAGAATAAAGGGACTCTATACAGAAAAGCAGAGGAGGAATTAAAAAAAAAACTATCAATTTCCTTTCACAAATATACCTGGAAGGGATTATACTTTTTGTCCCATAGAATACCAAATACATCAGAGAGCCATTCCTGTCTGATGACGGGAACTGTTAATTCTGAGTAGCTGAATAGCCCCATAGAGGCTTAAGATATTCCAGGAGATATATAAGCCAAAGCAATGACTCACTAACTCAATGCTTTCACTTCTTATTGAAGAGAGGCTGTTTGAGGGCGAGTCAAGAAAAATAAATAAATAAAAGAAAGCTACTTGGAAACTCTAGACATCCTGACTGTCATTCTAGGAATTGAGTAGTTACTTGACAGAAACTCTCGAATTTAATGTTCTTACCTACATGTGAACAAGGAGAAGCCACTCACAGGACAGTTATCTCCTTTCCTTGGAACCCTAGAAATTATGATGGATTCAATACTGACATGAAAGCTTGAAAGGCCCATGTTAAGTTTTACCACTGCCCACTTTGGTGTGCATAACCTGGATTATTTGAGAATATTGTGAGGGAAATAAATAGTTTTGGGTCCACATCTGGTGGGACTTGGGGAATATTCCCCAACTCAGTGCTCAGGGAACTCTGTAAAACTGGAGATAGAGCTCAAGAACTTTGGTTTTAGTAAGAAAAAACTTCATTTTGTTTATTTCTCTATTTATTTCTTTTGTTTGGGGGCCACCCCTGGCAGTGCTCAGAGCTTATTCCTGGGTCTGTGCTTGAAGAATCACTTTTGGTGGGTCTTATGGAACCATTTCAATGTGACATTTTACCATTGTGAAAGAAAGACAGGGAGAGGGTGAGGGGAAGGAAGGATGGAAGGGTGGAAGGAAGGAAGGAGAGGAAGAGGAAGGAAGGAGGGGAAGGAAGGAAAGAAGGGAGGGAGGAAGGAAGAGAAGGAAGGAAGGAAGGAAGGAAGGAAGGAAGGAAAAGGAAGGAAGGAAGGAAGGGGAAAGAAGGAGTGGAAGGAAGGAAGGAAGCGAGGAAGGAAGAAAAGGAAGAAAGGAAGGGGAAGGAAGGAAAAGGAAGGAAGGAAGGAAGGAAGGAAGGAAAGGGAAGGAAGGAAGGAAGGAAGGAAGGAAGGAAGGAAGGAAGGAAGGAAAGAAACAAACAAAGAAACAAACAAACAAACAAACAAAGAGAAAGACTAAGCAGTTTAAGACTTCTCCATTGTAAATTAAAAATTAGCACATAAAGTACCAATGTGTTATGCTCTTAACACAGACCCTACAAAGAGAATTTGAATTAAACGTGCTCAGTGCTCAGAACCAGAACAACCTAGTAACGGGGTGATGTTTTATGAGAACACACATTAAAGTGACAATCTAAATGTACATTTTGTAAATGCTAAACAGTGTGCAGGATAAGAGACTATGACAACAATGGTCTTTTCAAAGCAGAATAAAGCTCTTAATCAAGAGGACTTCTGTTCAAACAGTGAAAGCCTCTTCTCTCCAGGTCCTATCAGCAGGCTAATTCTCAGTTTTGACACTGAGCTTCCCAGCATACCATTATGATATCATTTGATATCATATCAGATGCTGGTAAAGTAGTATAGACTCAATCCCTGGTACATTTTACTGGTTTAAAAATTATATTCATGAAATCGGAGAGATAGAACAGTGGGCAGGGCATTTGCCTTGAGCATAGCCCACTGTTCTATCCCCAGCAACTCCAGCCCCTGCAGGAGTGATCCCTGAGCACAGAACCAGGAGTAAGTCCTGAGCATTGCTGGGTGTGGTTCCAAAACAAAATAAAAACAAAAATATATACTCTTGGTTATGAGTAACATCTCATGAACAAAAAATATGTAATGTTCTTGGCTACTGAGGTGTATAAAACCCTCTTTACTGTCACATTTCTCAGAAGGACTGACAACTTCTTTTTATTTTTTTTAAATTTTGTTTGGTAGCCACACCCAGCAGTACTCAGGGATTACTCCTGGGTCTTGACTTAGGGATCATATATGGGAGTGCTTGGGGGACCATATGTGGTGCTGGGAAATGAAATGGGGTAGGATTAATATGTGGAAATTGCCTTAACTTTTGTGTCATATGTTCAGCTCTGAAAGAATATTGCAGGGTACAGGGATTAGGAAAATAAAATATTTTCTTCTGAACTCCTGAAATCATCTAATGCTGCTTTTCTCATGACTTGCCCCAAGAATTTAAAGTCTTTTTTTCTCCTCTAAGATGATTAAAAGAGAAAACAAAAATGAGAACATTTTGGAGAGGGTTACAGAAGAAGAATAAGAATGAAAGCATGTTTCTAGGTGGTTTAACAGACCCTTGGGAAGTAGGGTCCATTAAATCAGGTGAGGTGTCAGATGAGGTAGGTGCTGTCTCCCCGCCTTTTCCAGATGGAATCCCAGTGACCATGAGCTTCTACAAGCATGGGTCCATTATGTGGGTACCAGGAATATTCTTCCTAACTGCACGGCTGCATAAGCGGTTGTGCAACATTTCCTGATATGCAAAGTGATTAATGGAAAGTAAATGATCTAGCATTTGTCCCTGAAAGACAGGTTTGAGTGGCGGTGGAAAAATCTTAGCAAAATATAATGCCCAACCGAAATGCAATTAGACTCTGCATTTAACTATGGTGCTATGCCGTCCTGGGAGGGGAAGGGTGTCTGTCCCTCTTCCTGTCCCCCCTTGTGTGGCGTCATGGTGGCCTCCATCTTTTAGATCCTAATGAACAGCCAGGTATGAGACTGCATTGACAAGACACGTGGGGACTCGTGGGATGTGAGGTGGAATTGGTCCTGTTCCCCGCCATGACAATGTCCCAGGTTGCCACTCACAAACGCCTCCTCCAGCTCCTGAACAACCATGATCCCAGAGGCACTCAAACCAATCTCAGAACCGAGGGGCTTTGGGCAGTAATCCCTGTAGGCTTATTACTAAAATATCAGAAATCCAAATTCGCATGGCCTCTATTCCGGCCACACAACATCATATGCTCTTCATAATCAGCAACAGAAAAAAAATATCTAATGATGTCTTTTTGGCAGGTCTGAATGTTGGGGAAAATTCCAAATAATAATGTTGGGTCTTTTGTCGTAAT
>JAOXYA010010734.1:0-14019 GCA_028565675.1 Sorex palustris | reverse complement strand
CGTTTGCCTTGCACGCAGCCAACATGGCCGACCCGAGTTTGATTCCTCCGCTCCTCTCGGAGAGCCCGGCAAGCTACTGAGAGTATCTCGCCCACACGGCAAAGCCTGGCAAGGTACCTGTGATGTATTTGATATGCCAAACACAGTAACAAGTCTCACAATGGAGATGTTACTGGGTCCGCTCGAGCAAATTGATGAACAATGGGAGGACAGTGACCGTGACCGAATATTGTTATATTATGATGTAAAATCTGAGTATTAACATCTGAAAATTGGAACTATGATAGTAATTACATATATCAATATTGTTAGATTATGATGTCGTTGTTGATGTTTATATAATTTAATGTAAAAGCCAGTGGTTTACCTGATGCATGTAACTCCTGAGTTGATTCTGAAGGTGTCAGAGGATCTGGATTTAATATAACAGAAAGTTCAGACACATGCCCATTGATATACAAATTATATTTGCAAACATAATTATGTGTCATTTATGCTGAAAAATTAAGATATAGTGTTCTAAAATGTTAATCTCTCTATAAAGTTTGAGTTTTTGAGACAAATATCTAAATGGAGTTATTTTAGTTTTTCTTCTTCTTTTCACTTAGGACCCATTTCCCATGAGAAACAGCTCACAATTAGACATACATTTTACTGTTCATGGCTATCAGGTCTGCAGAAAACATATCAGGTCTTGGAGATACAAATAACTGGAATAAATAATATAAACAAATGGGATCAAATGGACAAAGAACAGGATTGTTTTTTTCCAGAATTTTTAAGCAGTGTGTCAATAACATGGGTCTCATTTAGAAAATAAAACCCAATACAAAACAAAAAGTTAAGAATGCAATTGTCTCTAAGATATCATTTCTTTCCCTTTCTCTGTGAAGACTGGGATAAAGTCTATAGCTGATATTTAAATTTAAAGTGACAAAAACTTTATAGGTGTGATAGTATACATTCTCTTTTTTCCCCTTGAAAATACTGGAGCAGGCTAAAATACATATGAAGAGGTTCTTGGTCTTTCTGGTTTCCGCTTTCCATTGATATCAAACTGTACCTTGAGAATCCTAGAACTATATTCTCAACCAAATGCCAAAGACTTGCTTTGCATTTTGATTTAATTATTGGAGCCCATGCAATAACTTCAGGCAAAACCAAGACAGAAGACAGGAAAACAAGCAAACAAAAGATAAAGCAAAGTTTAGGTCTTCTTTATAGGAAATAAAGAGATATCTGGGAATAATTACCTGGAATATATGCTGATCTTATGGGAAGACACAGAGGAATAAAATGTTCATGTTGACATACTTCTTGGAGAAAATCAAATTTGTACTGACATAAGGTCTGAAAAGAAGAACGCTGGATGAGTTATTTTTATCAAAGTACTTAAGATTAAGACAAAAAGTCTGCACTTGAATCTGATACCACGACTTTAAAAAAGGCACTTTGTGTGACCAATAGGTAACTGTACAGTTTGAAAGATTTTTGTCTCCCCTGCAGTTGCAAGTAAAGGTCAGTCTCCCTATCTTTGGGGATTTGGCAAGACCTGAAGAAATGATCTCATTTGTAACCTACATTGAGATTATGGAAGATATATTCCAAGTTTGGCAGAGCCTGGAAAACTTCCCGGTGGTATTCTATATATCAAAAACAGTAACAATAACGGATCTCATTTCCCTGACCCTGAAAGAGCCTCCAATACAGCACCATTGGGAAGAACAAGTAAGGAGAGGCTGCTAAAATCTCAGGGCTGGGTCGAATGGAGATGTTACTAGCGCCCACTCCAGCAAGTTGATGAACAATGGGATGACAGCGAAACAGTGATACAGTGATGCTCTGAGTCCTATTTTTACCATTATAAGCTTTTATCGTAAAATTCTTACTTATAACATGCTCATTCTTCACACGTGTAGAACTCCCAAACCATAGTAAGTCAGAACAGGTCTGTTCCATCAACTTTAATGAGCCAAGAATCAAAGAAAGACAAAGTTGCAGGCTAATTAAAAATTCAAGCCACGGTATTTGTTCTCAGGGCATATTATTGAATCCATCTCTTCTCTACTCTTGCAAAAGAGTCTGTCTTTTCAATAATGTTTAGACTAGGACAGAGATTAGTCAAGACATGGTCTAAGGCGAACAAGTGTGTTAAAAAACAGTCTCAAAGTTGGAACGATTAGCATGCATATGTTTTATTTTCCTTGTCATGCGGCAAAAATAAAATTTCAAGACTCAGATTGTGTTTGTTGTATTTTATAGCATCAGCTAGCAAAATAAAATATACTTCTTTTGCTCAGACATTTTAGAACGATATGGTGTGGCAACCTCAGTCAATAATTTTAAAGACTGCCACTTGAAAGAATAATGTTTGACTTCAGCCTTTGTACTGCCAAGTCAAGAGGAACATAATTAGATTATGAGGAACATAATTAGATGTTAATGACTCTTCATTGAGAATATTTTGTGTGGTCTTTAAGTACATGTTAAATTTAGGTCTCCTTGCATTATATCTAATCGAATATTCTTCAAATGCAATGCATGAACAGTATACTTACCAAGAATATTCATTCAAAAATATTTAGAGATAAATTAATTATCAAAATCAAATGATATGCAATCATGTAACTTTCCTGTTCATAAATTCCCAGATTCCTAAGCATGACACGAAAGAATATAAGAAAATCATTTTAGTTTTGGCATCTTTACTCATTACTTTTACTCAATACCTTCATCATTTCTCTTTAGGGACTTCATTTTTCCCAGTGGGTCAAGGTTAATGGGACACTATTAATTCAGGTGTCCCGTCTTCTCTCTTTAAGAGAGAAGCAAATTGGTCATGTTTCCTCTCTGGAATGCGAATCTTTATTTTTTTTCTTTTTGGGTCTCACCTGGCGATGCACAGGGGTTACTCCTGGCTCTACACTCAGGAATTACCCCTGGCAGTGCTCAAGGGACCATATGGAATGCTGGGAATCGAACCCGGGTTGGCCAAGTGCAAGGCAAATGACCTCCCCGCTGGGCTATTGCTCCAGCCCCTGGAATGTAAATCTTAATCAGCAAGTTAAGAGGGAGGAAAAGGTTTGAACTGATTCATTAAAGCAGTGGTAGGGCTGGGCCAAAGGTTTCTCCTTCGCTACCAGTTTCACTGCTTGATTCTAACACTCGCATCTAGATTTCTAGCTCTTTTACAAATGATATTTTTTATTCCCAACATCCTGCCAATAAATCCTATTTTGTTCAAATGGGTGTAAATGTCTGTTACTTGAAACTCAAGTTTTTCCTTCGAGTAGCAAGAAACAATCCTGAAGAACAGTACTTTGATGATGCAGATGTTTCTGATCTTCCCTTCGCTGGCACATGCCACATTCTCTATCGTTCAATGGCTCTCGGGGTTGAGAGAGCACTAGAAGAACCTGAATATCTTTCATTACTGTTTTTTGTTCTTGGATCACACTCAGTGCTCAGGGTTTACTCCTGGCTCCCTACTCAGGAATCATCACTCTTGGTGGTGCTGGGGGACCGCCCATACATGGTGCCGGGAACTGAACCCTGGCTGGACCACTGTACTATGTCTGCAGTCCCTTACCTGGAAATCTTAACACACTGGAGATGTTTGGGTCTCATCTGCAATGGTTCAGCTTGGAGCTGGCATTACTGCACCTATCTGGGAGCACCATGGACCAAACAGTGCTCTTTAGAGGGCACTGTTCTCTGCCTAATTCCCAGCACACACTTCCTTTTTGGGCAAGGACTCTTTGTCCATGGAAATGGGGCTGTCAGTGTGGAAACAGAGATGAGCTGAACAAACCCAAATAGTCATAGATCCAGAACTATTCCTTTCTCCCATCAGCAAGGGAAATAAACATGAAATGAAAACACTTTACTTCAGCCATCATTGGCTTAGTGATCCCTTCTCTATTCCAGCTGCCTTCTCCCCCAGCTCATGAGGCGGGCAGGCTTCCAACTATGGAACAATATTCCTGGCCCTTGCCTCTACTGCCATTTGGTGTCAGTCTCATATTATGTTACTTTATATTCTGCAAATGAGTAGAGAGTGGGGGGAAATTGTCTGCCATAGAGGCAGGGGAGAGTTGGAAATAGGGGAGGGGGAGGTATACTGGGGACACTGGTGATGGAGAATGTGCACTGGTGGAGGGATGGGTGTTTAGTGATTTTATGGCTAAAAATCAAATATGAAAGTTTTGTAGCTGTATCTCATGGTGATTCAATTAAAAATAAATAAAAATAAAATAAAATAATTTACTTCTTCCCTTTGTCTCCTACTAACAGGACCCTTGGGAGATTTACTCAGTGGGTGGGTCAGTTTAGAGGCTCACTGACATGGAAGTGATTTTTGGATACAGAGAAAGGGAAGGTCAATGTTTTAGGCAGACATCAATGGATGCAACTTTATTGAGATAAAAATGTCCTTGCTTTCTAAACAAGAAAGCTGTAAAGTGCACTCGGTTCTTACCTTGAGATCCCCAGAAGAGAACATGCTGATGTAGCTGTTGACCATCTTAAACACAACGCCCCGGTCCATGAAAGTAAAGCAGCGCTAAAAGAAAAAAAGTGCTAAATTCAAATATTTACTCCTAGGATTCTAAACTATCTTAGCAAAGATGATTAAGTACTTTGAAATTCAATGTGTTAAATAAAGATGTGGAAATTAAACACTTCAAAACCACACTTAACTATTTTGTGCCAGTGTTCAAAAAAAAACCCTTAGAATATGTAAATAAATATGCACATACAGTAGCTAACCTCAGTACTGGATAGAGCATACACACCAGTAATAGCAAGAAATATTCATTCATCTTCTAAAACGTCACCTGGAGTTCCCCTGTAGTAATTATTACAGTCTCTTTCTTTTTATGAAGAAATTTTTATTTGCTGACTTCTTTAACCCTTTAGTTTAAAACAAAGTTTCCCTTTTCTGTTTTTCTATTATTTCATTTATATGTATTTTACTATTTCCTTCCTAAATTTATTCTATAGTTCCATGGGTGAAGATTCTTTGTTGTATATACAATACGGAATAAAAACGGGAATGGTACAGACTCTCACTGGTCAATTTCTACATAGTCAATTATTCCTGTCAAGGCAACTTGTATTTAAGGAGTGAAGGTCATTCTAGAGATTTCTATTATTGAGCTGTTGATGGTCTTCCTATGTCTGTTGTCAAATTCTCTTCACTGTAATGGGAGTCTTGGGTTTGAAGGAAGTGGGCAAGTGTTCCAAGTTGGCTCAATACCTGATCTCTCTCCAAGAGAGCAATGCCAAAAGTAACCAGAGTCCAGTGGCTTCTCTAGAAGGGAGTGGAATTGGAAGCAGGGACAGTATTCATTAATGTAGTGCCTTAGCAAGACATGATAACACACTGCTATCTGGAGGTGATTACCATGTATACATTCATTACATCCTTCCTCATGTGTGTGGGCACACATGCATAAGATCTTAGAAGTTGGAGAGATATTTCAGTGGGTAGGGCGCTTGCCTTGCATGCAGCGAAACGGGGTTTAATCCTTGGCATCATATAGTCCCCAGAGACTGCCAGGTGTGATCCCTGAATGCAGAACCTGAGCACCACAAGCTGTGATACCCAAACAAAGCAAAGCAACCAAACAAAATAAGAAAAATTCTCCTTAGGGGAAACCACTTGGTATAAAATGTTGCTTTCTTGTTCCAAGAGTTCAAGATGGTCCATGCCCATTTTTTTCCCTTTCTTGGATCTTTCCTCATGTTTACTTAGAAATCTCTTCTTAAAAAAGGAGTGGCCAGAGTTCCTTTCTGTAGGAAGTTTATGAGTGGAAAGACTCCCACAGAAATATACTGGAGAGCAAACAAAAACTCTCTTTTCAAATAAATTCTACTTTTTTCTTCACTGAGAATTTGCCTTTTTTGTTTTCTATTCTTTGTTTTCTTGAGCATTTTTCATGTACCTATACACCACTGTGTCAATACATTCCCTCAGATATATTTTTCATGTTAAGTATAAATTTAACTTTTTTCAGTAACTACCTTTCCACTCAGTAAAAAGCAGGTGGTCCTGCAAGTTAAAGAATCCTGCAATTAAAAAAAAAGTAGTGGAAAGACACAGACATCACAGACAAAAAAGATGTTCAGTTATAAAGTGGGGAGGGAGGAAAAAAAAGAGGAAAGAGTCTTTTGCATATTGTTTGAGTTCTCAGTAGGAGTGAAAAATACCTCCAGGCTTTCCCAGCTTGGAGAGGAAAGCCTCCACTGGTTTTATTCTAAATATCCCCATCAGGGAGTTCTTTCCCTAAAAATCCTCTGTTGTCTTTTTCTGAGGCAAAAATGTAAGTTAATTATGTATTAACTTACAGATAGAGAAAGAAGAAAAACCAGAGAATTATACATGTTTTTTGATCCAATTGTTGCAAAAAATTACTTTCTCGTGACATTGAAGTAAAAGAGGGCATTTTTCTAGCCAAGATCCTTTATTTTTTTCTTCCTACTTTGGTGTCCTTATTTATTTTCATTTTATTTAGTTTTATTGAATCACTGTGAGATGCAGTTACAAAGCTGTTCATGGCTGTGTTCCTGTTATTCAACGTTCCAACACCCATCCCACCACCAGTGTAAATTGTCAACACAGATGTCCCAAGTTTACCTCCCACCAGCGGTTCCCCCACCCCCCTCAACTTCAACGTCATCCCCACCCCAGCCTGCCTCAACCTACACCAGATATAAAAGTATCTTTGTTCTTAGGGAAAAAAATGGGAACAATGATGGGGCCACACTCAATTTCAGGTGCTGATTTTGAATGATGATGAACTCATAGGAATTTATTTCTAATGTAACATTAATGATTAAGAGAGGTAAAAGTCATTTGAAACAACAGAAGTATTGTTAGATTTCTGAGAATGTAAGAGATTAGTAACAGCAATGGGAGGAAGTAATGTCGGGCATAGGAAAGTTGGGCACAGGATTATCAATTTCCAGGCATTGTGACAAATGACTACGTTTTATTTTACTTGAATAAATTAGCTTACTTCCCCTTTAACTTTTTATCTCCTAGTTCAAATGACTCATCTAATAAACCTCACAGAGTATATTAAAAAAGTTTCCTATGATAAACTACTACTGCACTGCACTGCACTGTCCTCCCGTTGTTTATTGATTTGTTCAAAACGGGCCCAGTAACGTCTCCATTGTGAAACTTGTTGTTACTGTGTTTGGCATATCCAATACATCACGGGGAGCTTGCCAGGCTTTGCCGTGCCGGTGGGATACTCTCTGTAGCTTGTAGGGCTCTCCAAGAGGGGCGGAGGAATCGAACTCGGGTCGGCCAGGCTGGCCACGTGCAAGGCAAATGTCCTAGCTGTGCTCCTACTACAAAGACTCACTTTGAAAACAGTGTTATGTGATGAACTTTCAAAATGCACTATATACTAAATCAATAGTTATATTTATAAACTTAATATGTAAATATTGTTTTCAAGGAAAAATATACTTATTACCATATGCACAAAGATTTTAAGCCAAGAAGAGTAGACAGAAGTCTTTTTAAGAGACTTTATAATCCATTATACATTAATTTTTTCAATATAGGGAAGAATATAATATTTCTTTGAACATATCCTGATTAAAAATTGGACAATATACAGTGTTACCCCCTCATTTCCTCTATATCAAGTGATTCAAATAAATTACTAGCATAGTAATAAATATAGCATACAGGAATTAATTGGTCCCAGTGAAAGCAATATTTTGTCCTTTACCTTCTATTCCTCTTAATCCTGACCAGTCCTCTCCCTTTTTGGAAACAAGAAACTCAAAAATTAGAGATAAACAGTGAATACAAAAATAGATTCAAGAGGGGAATAAATAGAGTGATGATTTGGAATAACGTTTAACACATTATAAAAGAAATCTGGATAAATTAAAAACATATCAAAGATAACTAAAACAATATTCTATCACTCCTCAAAGTCTTTTAATTGTGTGCTTCTTGTAATTATTTATAAATTATTCACATCAATGGGCGAAGCGATAGCACAGTGGCAAGGTGCTTACCTTGCACACAGACAACCAGGGCTGACCCGGGTTCGACTCCTCTGCCCCTCTCAGAGAGTTCGGCAAGCTACCGAGAGTATCGCGCCTGCATGGCCGAAGCCTGGCAAGTTAACTGTGATGTATTCGATATGCCAAAAACAGTAACAAGTCTCACAATGGAGACGTTACTTGTGCCCTTTCCAGCAAATAGATGAACAACGGGAGGACAGAGCTAACAGTGCTAACATTCACATCTATGTAGTGTGATCTGATGTTACCATGAAGTAGCAAGAAAAGCAGCTGCATTAAAATTACAGTGTAAGACAAAAGACGGAAGAGAGGAAAAACAGTGTCTTCCTATTTAACTGAATAATCAATCAAATCATAAAGCATGATTCTACATTAGCTTTTGTTTATTTTTGTCCATTTCATCAATATATATGCATATATTGATTTCTGAAACATGTACGTATATATACTGAAAATATATATATTTATTAAGTAGTTTTACAAGATCTTCATTGATAGTTCCTTTGATGTAATTAGTGAACAGTATTTTTATCATCTAAAATAAGACTCTGGAACAAACACAACAAAAATGCTAACTTTCTAAACATTTCCTAAACTGGTTATTTGACCTCTAGATGTATATATGAAAATACAGTGATTTCTGAGATACATGTACATACATAGATATATATGATGGAAATATATTAAGTAGTTGTTCAAGAGCTTCATTGATAGTTCCTTTGATGTAATATTTTTATCATCTAAGAATAAAGATTCTAGAAGAAACATAAAAAAATGCTAAATTTCCAAAAGTTTCCTAAAGTGGCTATTTGACGTCACTATTAGAACTACAGCCAATCCACAACATCACTTAAAGGCATGAAATGCCCAAGAGAATAATATTGCCACAGTACACATCCTTCTTTAAAAATTTTATTTTTATCTTTTAAAATATTCAGAAGTACAACAATTTGACTATACTCAAATAGATACTTTTATGTGACCTCTGTTCTGAGAGACTCCAAATTGGAAAAAAATTAAAAAGTGTTTCAAGCAGGGAAGTTGTGCAGATGAAAGTGTTCATCTAATAGTGCTATCAAACAGGAAGGCAGGAATCGATGGACATTTGGAAAGTCTCACATCTGCTCTCAAGAGGGACTTGCCCGGAACTGCGACCTTTTTTTTTTTAATTTACAATACTGTTAATGATAGCGTTTCATGAGTACAACCTGCGCAATTCCCTCCACCTCAGTCTCAGAATCCCCTTCCAATTCCCTCCCCCTTCCCCCACCTTGGTAAGCTCTGGACTGTAAACCAGTTTTCAGGTTTCACGATCTTTGATCATTTGTTTTTTTACCATACTGTGTCTCCTTATACCACCCACATGAGAGAGATTAATCTGTGATTATGCACCAAACCATACCTTAAGAAATCTGGCAACGCTGTGGTTGGCCCGCTTCGTTTCTTCAAGTGCATCTTTATATTTCCAAATCACGTGGTCGGACAGAACCATTACAAGATTGTCCAGTTCGTTTTGGTAAGATTCTGGAAATCTTTGAGCCCGAGAAAGCTAAGGAAGGAAAGAATGGATCATTTCTTTATTATGCAGCACGTGAAATGCCAGGAGCATGAAAAAAAAAATAAATGGAAAGACTTCTTGTTCTATATCTTCAAACAAAAAGAATTCCTTTGAAAACCTGAAAGCTCCAAGATGGAAGTCCTTTTAATTTCAAGGTCATATTGTCCATCATTTAAATTTAATGTTTCCTTCTATTTTGGCCATCTCACCCCACTTTTTTCATCAAATTATAACATGTATTAACTAAAAATTATTCAAACAACGTAGTCTGGTACGAAGCAGATTGTGTATATTTCCTCTGATAACAACATCATATTTCCCTCATTCTCCTTCAGAGAAATCTGTTAACAGTTTAGTGAATATTATTCTAAATTTTAGACAAATTAATCCTTTATTTAGCTTAATTTTTTGACTTCTAAAAACTACAATTCTCCCAATAAATGGCTATGTGAATTTAGGAAATGAATGTAACTTAAGGAATATAAATATTTGTTTGAAATGTCCTAGAAGTGGTGAATCCCAGGTAAAATTGATTCCATCATCCCCATATTGTATGGCCGTGACATTGCATAACCCTCTGAATAAACTCTCAGACCCCTAGACCACCCTGAGGCACAGGAATCAATTTTGTTTGAACTCTTGTACATGAAAGGAACATTTCAGACAGTGAAGCCTTTTCCATCCCAGACTCCATGTTTTGAATTTAAACAGGCTGTTTGCACGAAATAGGATTCATTTATCTTTACAAGTTGGCTTAAACATTAGATTCCATTTTTACTACAGATGGAATTCAGAGCTACACTGAATCATATATTTCTGAAATTCTAAGCACCCAGACTTTGCTGCAAGGATAAAAACCATGGAGGTTAGTATACAGAAGTTTCACAGAGCAAACAAGATATAGCATTGGGGTATGTATGTTGGCTTGGCTGAACTTTTGAGGATCTTTTTCAGCCAATTTCCCAGCATCTCATTGTAGGAGCAATTTGAAGATTGCATGGTTATCCTCCCTTTACATATATTTAAAGCTTATTGTAGCAGTGTAACACTGTCTTCCCATTGTTCATCCATTTGCTCAAGCGGGCATCAGTAACGTCTCTATTGTGAGACTTGTTGTTACTGTTTTTGGCATATCAAATATGCCACGGGGAGCTTGCCAGGCTCTGCCGTGCAGGCAAATGCCCTACCCACTGTGCTATCCCTTCAGGCCAAGCTTATTGTAGAAATCAAATTAAAGAAATAGCAAATAACCCAACTGATTTAATCACATTATTTTCCCTTTCTTTATATATTCTGCAAAAATTGTAAATAATTCTCCTATAATTGAAAGCAAATATATATATATATATATATGAAGTATATATTTAGCTTCCGTTTTATTTTGTTGGTCCCTGAGTTGCATTAAATACACTAACAATTCTCTGCAATGAACCTCCCTCTTTGACTTTCTTCTAGACTTCTCTTTTTGAACTTCTCTTAATCCTAGCCTGCAGACAGGCAACTACACAATACTCTCAATGGTCTTTTGCAAACCTGCCCCAAAGTGAGGACACTTCCTCACCACAGGTTTGACTGCAGACAGGGAGGAAGGGGAGTGAGGTAACAACATGGTTTGATCCCCAACCGCAGATGGGAGCAGGCTGGAAGGTGTTATGGTCATTGGTCATAAGGAATAGACCCTGCATTCAGGGGGTGAATTTTAGGACTTTGGAATTTTTGTTGAAACAAGAGACTGGTGGAAAACAGAAGGATTACCTGGCCAAATATGCCTTTGATGACAGAGATAAGTGCTAAGAAGATACCCATAATTCTCAATAAACAGGAACTCACTATGGTCAAGACAGCAAGAGCCTATACGGGTGGGCCTGCCTCTTGAGGATTAAAGGAGACATCTCTCATGACTTCTTTACCCCCCCCCCCCCAATCCCACTTACACCTGGATGAAAGTGATGCCTTTAATTGTGGAGCAAGCTATTCATTTCATAGGAAAGAAAGAAAGAAAAAAAGAAAGAAAGGAAGGAAGGAAGGAAGGAAGGAAGAAAGGAAGGAAGGAGAGAGAAAGATAGAGAAAGAGAAAGAAAGTGAGAAAGGAAGAAAAGAAAGAAAGGAAGAACGGAAGGAAGGAAGGAAGAAGGAAGGAGAAAGAAAGACAGAGAAAGTAAGAAATGAAGGAAGGAAGGAAAGAAAGAGAAAGAAAGAAAGAAACAAAGAAAGAAAGAAAGAAAGAGAAATGCACATAACTTGGGCATATTTATTGCAAATGTTTTGGAGTCAAATGATGCCTTTGGTTCCTTTTTTATTGTGATAAATAGAAACAGTTAGAGAATTGGAATGAGAAGATCCAGAAGGAAGCTGGACTGTGGCAATTGTTTTTGAAGGGGGTTATGAAAAGGAAGTAAAGATAAAATACTTCTATTGCCCAAGATGAGTCCATTAATTCTTTTATTATTTGCTTTGAGGCCATACCTTGGTGCTCTGGGATTACTCCTGGCTCTGTGCTTAGAAATCACTCCTGGCAGGGCTCAGGGGACCATATACATTGCTGGACAATATGCACTGAGTCTGGGGCTAAGTGCATGCAAGGCAAGTGCATTATCCACTGTAATATTATCCCAGAGCCAAGAACCTTCATTTTCAGTCTTTATGTGAGGGTGCGCAGTTATCTTACTATTCAAGCAGATAAAGAAACCAGAACGTTTCTCAAAAAATCCATTCTTTTTACAGATGGGAAAACAGACTCTAACGTGTTAAATACCCTGACTTTTTTTCTTTCTTTCTTTTTTTAAAATAAATCATCTGACATGTAGGTGACAGAGCAAGAATTGCACTGGTGACATTTACTAACTTGTCATAGTTTAATGACAGGGAGATAGGAACAAGTCTTATCTTTATCTTAAATTTTCTCTTCCACCCAGACTAGAGGCTCTTATCTCTGGAAGCAAAAGACCAGAAACTGCTGAAAAGCAAACACAAGATTAAGAATTAAAAGTTAAGGAACTCCAAAGACTATTACATGCACAAACAAGGGAGCTCTGTTGGTCACTGGCCAGGGTCTCAATGGGTGGGAAAGAACCTGGGGCACTAATCTTGCATGGGACATCTGGGTGCATGACATGAAGATGGTGACTCTGAACTCTTGAACTCTTGGGATAACAAATGTCCTATGCTTCCATCTGAAGAATTAGCACTTTTCCCAGACAGGAATATATCGCAAAAGTCTCTTCTTTCAAGGCAATAACAAAACTTGAAAAAAATTGTTCTAGGCATTGTGGTTTAAAATACTATTAATCATAGGGTTTTGTGAAGAAACCATTCTAGCACCCGCCCTCCACTAAGGTGCCTATTTCTTTCCACCATTGTCCTGGTGTCCCCTCCCACTTCACCCCAATCCTATTCCTCCCCTCCTCCTCCTGCCATGGCAAACTTACTACTGAAGACCAGTACTCAAACTGGGGTTATCTTTAGGCAATTGTCATTTTCTTACCAAGGTTTTTTAGATGCCACTTATGGGAGAAATCATTCTGTCCCCTCCTTCTACCTAACTTTACTCAATATGATAATCTCCAGATCCAGTCACATAGCAGCAAATTGAATGATTTCAACTTTTCTCAGATGTCCACATACACAATAGATTCCATTGTGTATATGTACCATCATTTCTCTATCCTGTCATCTGCTCTTGGACACTTGGGCTCTTTCCAGATTACACATGTGGCTATTATGTTGCAATGAACATAGGAGTGGGCTGGAGCGATAGTACAGCGGTAGGGTATTTGCTTTGCATGCAGCCGGCCCCGGCCGAGCCAGGTTCAATTCCTCCGCCCCTCTCAGAGAACCCGGCAAGCTACCGAGAGTATCTCGCCTGCACGGCAAAGCCTGGAAAGCTACCCATGACGTATTCAATATGCCAAACACAATAGCAACAAGTTTCACAATGGAGACGTTACTGGGCCCGCTCGAGAAAATCGATGAACAATGGGAGGACAGTGACAGTGACAGTGATCCCTTTACCTATTTTCAGCACTTAGTGCTTGTCCAAGGCGGCCATTTCCAACTATCATTGTCATAGTGGTCCCTTTTAATTCAAAATGCTCTCTCCTAAAGCTGTCCTTCCTCTGCTACTTGAGATAGGGAGGTGGGAGTGGGAGGGGGTGATATAGGCAGGTAGACAGGGAAGGCCCCCTCTTGAAGCAATGACAAAAGCCAGCCCTGCAGAAAATAGGAAAACAGGAACTAAGGCTTAATAAGACCCTCATCTGGCTCCAGCAACAGACCCAAAGAAGCTCCTCTAGGAACAAAAGGCCAGGAAAGGAATTTCAAAGGAGACCAGCGCCACTCCCATCCTCCCTGGTAACCTCCTTAGCAACGGACTTTTACCTGGGAAGAAGCCCCACGTGGGGGCAGGTTGG
>JAOXYA010010713.1:0-14020 GCA_028565675.1 Sorex palustris | reverse complement strand
TTTGAGTAGGCAGGTCATGAATCGAACCGAAAGTGAGTACACAGGACCTCCCAAGCTTTCTGCCCCGCCCCCCCCCAGCAGGGAGGCACCTGGTCCTTGTTAGGGGCTAATTACTGGCCCAGTGTGGGCCCAGGGCGTGTGAGGGGAAGCTTTCTTTTTAGGAATGAAAGGCAAAGGACTAGGAGTCGGCTTTCTTTTTTTATGAATCAACACCAACAGCTCCTAGCCACTTCCCACCAGTCCCATCTGCTCCTTCTCCCTCTCCCTCTCCCTCCCTTCCTCCCTCCCTTCCTCCCTCCCTCTCTCCCTCCCTCTCCCCCCTCTCTCCCTCTATCACTTCCTTCCCTTCTCAGCTCCCCCTCCGGGTCCCCACCCCCACACACTCACACTACCAAGAGCCCACAGACCACAGAGTTCCCGCCCAGAGCCCAGCCAAGAGAAGTCGGGGCTCAATGCACACAGTCACCCCCCCTGCCCCCCACCCCCCACCGCCCCGCCTTGTTGCTAGCAGAGCAGAGAAACATGGCAACCGGCCTTGCCGGGAGCTTCTCTCTCTGTAAGCCGCTCTCGCTGAGGCCTGCCGCCTTCCCGGTTTACAAAACACTCACCAGCTCTCTTGACAACCCCGGAAAGTGTGTGTGTGTGTGTGTGTGTGTGTGTGTGTGTGTGTGTGTGTGTGTGTATGACTATGTCCCCATTTCACTGATGAAGACAGTGAGGTTCTCAGTGGTTGGGGCTTGGTTGGTGCAAGACTTGAACCCTGGACCAGGGCTGAGGACTGTCCTGACTGGAAGTGCTGGAAGAAAGTTGGGGCCCTAGGGGGAGGGAAAGTGGGGAGGACCCTTGCCTTGCACGCGGCCAACCCAGGTTCAATCCCCGGCATCCCATATGATCCCCTGAGCACTGACAGGAGTGATTCCTGAGTGCAAAGCCAGGAGGAGGAGGAGCTCTGAGAATCGCATAGCTGGGTGTGACCCTCAAACTGGAGGGGGGGAGAGATAGAGGAGAGAGAGAGACAGAGAGACAGAGACTGAGACACACACACACACACACACACACACACACACAGAGAGAGAGAGAGAGAGAGAGAGAGAGAGAGAGAGAGAGAGAGAGAGAGCTTATGCCCCTTGATGCTTTGCAAAGTCTCCTGTCTCTGGCCAGAGGCAGTTGGTGTGAGCTGAGTCTGCTACGCTGGCTGCTCCCGGACTCTCCAGGATGCTCCCCCAGCACCTGGAGGCCCGAAGCTCCGTCCTGAGCCAAGGCAGCCAGGCCTCCCTGCAGCCTCAAGCCAGCCCGGATCTTCTCTTGCTGCCTTCTGACCTTTGCCATGATTTCCCTTTGTGTGGCCTGCTTAGGCGTCGCTGGGGACCATTCCTGACTGTCCTTGCCTCTCTGGCTTCTGTCCCTTTCCTCCAGGAAGCCCTTAGGCCTCCCTCTCACTATGAGCTCCCTATCCGCCTCCCCCGGGTACTGTCCTGTGCCACCCAGCTGGACCGGCAGGGGCCGGGTGAGCCCTCTGCACCCCCAGGCCTCCAGCCCTACTGTTTCTCAGCAGAATGGGGATGGAACAGAGAAGGGGGCTCACTCCCTGGAGTGCGGGAGGGTTGGGAAGCGACCATGGCCCTAGCTGTGTGCTGCCTCAGTTTCTCCAAAGATCTGGCTGGGGGTTGGGGGACGAAGGCAACGCGGACACCAGCATCACCCAGCAGGCTTGGCTCACTCACTTTTCCCGCTAGTCACTTTTCCCCTCGATGTCCGCTCTGGCAGGGGCTGGGCCTCTGTTCTGCCCTTGGCCTGGCACCCAGATTACCGCTGTGTTTTGTACCCTGGCTGCCGTGCCCCACCCGGGGCGCCCAGCCAATGCCAGCTTGTGGGTAAGTGATGGGTCCTTGTGCCCAGAGAGGCGGTGCCCGAGATGGCCTGCGCCCTCAGGGAACTGACTCTGCTCCAGGGAGAACCCACCGGCCACTCCCCGCAAGGAAGGTGGCCCCTGAGCCTGCACCCCGGGGCTGGGCCCTGCCCCAGCCCCAGGTGCCTGTGTGGGATTCGCCCCTCTCCCAGCTGGAGGCCGCCCTGGGGTTCCTCCAAGTGCACACAACCCCAAATTACACAATTCAGGAGCTGCAAAACCATGTTTGCTGCCTCCGGGAGCCACTGTGAACAGAGGCCCGGGCTGCCACCCAAGCAAGCCATCCTGGAGAGGCAAAGCTGGGGGGCGGAGGGGACCGCCGGGGACCCCCTCAGAGCCTCCGTTCCGGGGCGAGGCACTCTCTCCCACACCACATCCATGGAGGCCTGTGGCTTCACGGCCTGGCCAGCTGGTCCCAGCTGACTCCCCTGGGATGTGCTATTTCTAAACATCGGATCCTGTGCTTAACCCCCACAGCGCCACACTGCTGAGCTTCCCGTGGCGGAACGACAGGGCTGAGGGGACTGTCCCCGTGGGGCCGGAGTGCATGAAGGACTTGTGCAGGGGCTAGCACGATGCAGACCCCGGGGGGGGGGGGCTGGGCAATGGCCCCCAGAGGAGGAGGAGAGCGACCTGCAGGGCGTTAGGGGCTGTGGCTGGGGCTGGTATGGGCATGCAATGTGGGAAGCGTGCCAGGTACAGGGGTGTGACCCTTCCAAGGCCGTCCTGTGCAGCCTGGGGTGAGTCTCTCCTGGTGGCACCCTCTGCCGAGATGGGTGGGGCAGGAGTGGGATGATGCTCTTATGGACGTACAGCTCCAGGGGCCCCTCAGAGGTGAGAGGACAAGTGGGGACAGCTGATGGCAGGAGAGTCCAGCTATGTTGGCACGGAGGGGTACCCCCACCCTGTCCCCCAAGATCAAATTGCTGGAAGTCTGCTTGCTCCGAGCGGGCTCAGCCAGCCTCCTGGACAGCTGCTGTGTCCGGGTCCCTCAGCCCTGGGGCCACTGCACCCCGCCCTGAATGAGCTCACGTACCTTTGCAGAGATGACGGTGTGAGACTTGGGGGCTGGGGGAGTGTGGCCTGGTGGGAAAGGACAGGCCTTGTGTGTGTGAGGCCCAGGGTCCCATCCCCTCCCCCTGAAGTGACCTTGGGGACCCCACCAAAGGACCTGCAGCACCTGCCTGGTTCTCATCAGAGCCTCTGGGCTGAGTGCAGTGGGGTGGTCAATGCCCTTGCAGGGGGCCCAAGGTTCTGAGCTGGTGGCCAGTGCTCACCCACCAGTCCCAGGCATGGCCTTGGTGGAGGGCCAGCCCTAGGCAAACCTTAGTGACCTTAGGAACGTGGTCCGGCGCGTGTCCTTGTGTGCTGAGCTGTGCTCAAACCCAGCCTTGTGTGGACACAGCAAGGGCTCTTCTCTCCTTTGGGCGTAAACCTGACGGCCACTCCTGAGGCCCGGTGCCAGGACCACCCACTGGATTCTCTCATTATTTTTTTGGTTTTGGGCCACACCTGGCTGTTCTCGGGGCTCTCCCCTGGCTCTGCACCCAGGGATCACTCCTGGCAGGGCTCAGGGGACCATACGAGATGCCATGATCGAACCCGGCCTGGCCTGGGTTGGCCTGGTGCAAGGCACACGCCCCATCCACTGTTTTCTTTCTTTCTGGCCTCACATTCTCTCCTAAGTAACTGTCGAGACTATGTGTGATGATAAATGTTTCATTTTTACCTTTGTTTTTGGGCCACATCTGGCTGTGCTCAGGGCTGACTCCTAGCCTCTGTGTTCAGGGATCACTCCTGGTGGGGCTCAGGGAGGGGGTACAAGGTCAATGCAAAGCAAGTATCTTATGCACTGGACTGTATTTCTGGCCCCATTTGTTTGGTTTTTCAGCCTGGAGGGCTTGAGGGCTATTTGTTAGCAAGCCACGGATCACTGATACAAACCAGAACAACCCTAGCCATGAGCCAGGCAGGCTTCTCTGGGTCTGAGAATCCATGAATCCACTCAATCATCCAATACCTATTTCTTCAGCACATACCAGGGGCCACACCGTGCAAGGGCTGGGGGGCGGGGGGAGACTGCCGTACCTGACAGGGCCCTGCCATGGGTCATCATGGGGGCCCCAGACAGACTTCATCTCTGGGGTAGGGGTGGCAGGATGAGAGGGATGTCTGGGTGAGCCTGGTGCTCAGGACTGGGTGCTGACCCCATTCACTGAGACAAAAGGGGTGTAGCGGGCCAGGGCCCTGTATGAGAAGAGGTTGGGCCATTTGGGTTGGAGGAATCCGGTCACTGAATGCTGTTGGGTGTGTGGGCCGGCAGCTTCTGAGGTGGTCTGGCCTGGGGGATGAAGCTGTTTATATGTGGGAAATTCTGGGGGAGATACAGATTATGGTGTTGAAGCCCCCGGAGGAGACTGGACTGCCTGAGGGAGGTGAGGAGCTGAGTGAGAGGGATCTTGGCCAGGGCTGGCGCCCAGTCCTTGAATACATGAGGCCCTGGGTTCGATCCCCAATCCCAACACCAGCAAAAAAAAAAAAAAAAAAAGGCTGGGGCTCGAGAAACAGTGCAGGGGGGATGGCACTTGCTTGCCTGGGGGCCACCCAGTTCATATCCCCAGCAACTCCCCACCTCGCCACAATACCAGGAGACTCTCCTGAGCACTGCTGGGTGTGGCCCACCCCCACCTGCCACAAGACTTTGGACAAACTAACGTTCCTTATTTGGGGGAGGGGGTTGGGTCATACCTGGGCAGTGCTCAGGGCTTACCCCTGGCGGGGCTCAGGGGACCACACACAGTGCCAGAGGTTGAACCAGGCGCTTGTGTATAAGGGCTGGAGTGATAGCACGCGGGTAGGTTGTTTGCCTTGCACTCGGCCAACCCGGGTTCGATTCCTCTTTCCCTCTCCAAGAGCCCGGCAAGCTACCAAGAGTATCCCGCCCGCACGGCAAAGCCTGACAAGCTCCCCATGGCATATTCCATATGCCAAAAACAGTAACGACAAGTCTCACAATGGAGACGTTACTGGTGCCTGCTCGAGCAAATTGATGAGCAACGGGATGACAGTGCTACAGTGCTTGTGTGTAAAGCAAGTGCCTTCACTTCCGGCTCCGTGTCACGTTTTTTATTTTGGGCCGAACCCAGCAGTGCTTAGGGGTTACTCCTGGGTCTGTAGCCCGGGATCACACCTAGCAGTGCTTGGTGGATCATACAAGGCGCCAGGGATTGAACTGGGTTTGGCTATGCACGAGGCAAGTGCTCGACTCACTGTATTTTCTCCCCAGCCTGCAGATACACCAACATTAAAAAAAAACAAACTTGTTTTTGATTTTTGTTTTTCAACATCATTTTAAGCTTACTGAAAAGCAGCAAGATTATTACATCTATTTATACACGCTCATGTAGATTTTCCAAATGTTAATATTTTACCATATTTAAAATTCTCTCCATGTGTATCCACACATTTTTTCCCCTGAACTATTTGAGAGTAGGTGACAGACAGACTGCTCCTTTATTTTTATTTATTATTTTTGGTCGCTGAACAACACCCAACTGTACTCAGGGCTTACTTCTGGCTCTGCACTCAGGGTTAACTCCTGGTGGGGCTCAGGGGGACCATATGGGATGCTAGGTATCAAACCCAGGGGTCATGTACAAGGCAAGGACCCTACCCGCTGTACTATCGCTCCAACACCTATAATGCTCCTGTATTCTTTTTTTTCTTTTTGGGTCACACCCAGCGATGCTCAGGGGTTCCTCCTGGCTCTGCACTCAGGAAGTACTTCTGGCGGTGCTCGGGGGACCATATGGGATGCTGGGATTTAAACCAGGGTTGGCCACGTGCAAGGCAAACACCCTAGCTGCTGTGCTATTGCTCCAGCCCCCTCCTTTAGTCTTAAACACTTCAAAGTGTATTTTTCCCAAACAACAAGCCTTTTTCCTTAACAGCCAGAATGCAAAATTTTTAGGTCAAAGTCAGGAAATTAGCACTGGATACCTTTAACTGGCCATAGACTTGTTTGTTTGACAATTTCCCAAGTGAGAGCAAAAGAAGCTTCGGGCTCTGCTATTGCCTTTCATTGTCCTAATTTTTTAAAGAAATAGTTTCAGTGGTAAACCAATTTTTGAAGGGGCGTGAGGAGACAGTGCCAGGGACCAACCCAGGCCTGCCACCTGCCAGGCAGGTGCTCTGGGGACGGGAAACAGCTCCGTGGCAGAGTCCTGAAACCTTGAGTTTGATCCCAGGCACTACCCCAAGTCTAGACTCCACCTGGGAACCACAGCACGAGCCACAGTGGGTGTCGGTCTCCGGCACACAACACCCAACCGCGGGACCCCAGACACGGCCCGCAGCAGCAACATCAACAAAGGGAAGAGAGGCAGGAGCTGGTGTCTGCATGCTTCCTCCTGGGCCAGCCTCATGGCTTTATTTCCTAACTGCTGTCTCTGTCTCTGAATTTTTGCTGGGTCACATTAAAATTTGACATCCACTCTATCTTTGTCACCCTTAAAAGTCTAGTTCCCAGCCACCACTGTACAGTTGATGGCTTTGCCCATTTTCCCCATGCCCCCATATCATCTCTGGTACCCCGCTTCTTTTCTGCATGCCAGGGCTTACCTTACTGCTGCCCCATCTTTTAAGTTTTGGTGGATCTCAACTGGTATCTCTCTGCGGCTTATACTTCACTATCACTCGGTCGGGTGTGGACCCTCGTGGTGAGTCGCAAATGCAGATTGGCCTGGGTCTGCTTCCTGCTCCTTACACCCAGCCTCTTCCCTCTGGCTGGAACCCTGGAGGTGGGTGCGGAGGGGAGCTTGGGTGACCCCCTCCCTCACGGCAGCGCCTGGTCCTGGTCAAGGATGTGACCCCGAGTGACCCGGGTGAGGTAGTGTCTGTTGGGCTCTCCTGAAAACTGGTGGTTTCCCCCTTCTGCAGGCTGGAAAGGTCAGGCCGGGGAGGAAGGCCAGCAGGAGGGAGGGAAGCCGGAAAACCGCCTGGAAGCCAGGCTGAGCTGTGAGTGCTTGGCCACTGGCCGGGCTTTAGGGGGACCATCCATGGCTGAGGCAGGCTTGACAGGCTATGAGGGGGTTGTGAGTCAGGGACGGGGCGAGACTAGTTGGCCCAGGGACTTAGGGACCTGGTGGGGAGTGCAGGCCCAGTGGAGGGTGCAAGTGGTCTAGGAGGGAGGCAGGGTGGGGGCAGGGGAAATTGTCTTTCTTTTTTTTATTTTAGGGCCACACCCTGCCAGAAGTTGCTCCTGACTCTGAGCTCAGGGATCATTCCTGGCTCAAGGGACCATATAGGGAACCTGGACTGGCTGTGTGCAAGGCAAGCACCCTACCCGCCTGGGGGGTGTGTGTGTGTGTGTGTGTGTGTGTGTGTGTGATCAAATCCAGGGTCACATGCATGCACAGCAAAAGCCCCACAACCCAGTTCCCAGTGAGACTTTTCACCAGATGCTGTTTCCCCAGCAGAGCTCGGGGCAAGAGCTTAGTGAGGGTGGGTGTCGGCTAAGCTCCTGGGTGTGGATGCTTGGAGAACCCCTTAGACCAGGAAGGTGGAGGTCCTGGCCCCAGATCCCCCCCTGCAGCTCAGGGACCCTCAGGGTTGAGGCCCAGCAGGATCACAACTGACGCCTGGAAAAGTTGAGGGTGGCCCCATGCCTAAGGCCACCTGGGGCGGGGCGGGGGGCCTCTATTCCTTACAAGGTGGGAAAAGGAGGGTCTGGGGGTGGGGCAGGAGCCTTGGGTTCTGGGAAGGGGTGGGGCCGGCTCTCCTTCCCTATCTCTGCAGCAGGTCAGCCTCCTGCGCCTGGTTTGGTTCCCGTCAGAGCAGAGACGACACAGACCTGGGATCCGCAGCCTCTGGGCACAGCCTCGTCCCTGTCTGACCCTCTGTTTCCTTTCTGTGCCTCTGGGGTGGAACAGACCCCACTGCCCAGGCAGCAGTCATCTGCCCTCCCAGAATGGGCTCCCTCTTCTCTGGCTCAGCCGGACGCCCCTTCCCTGACTCTGCGGCTGAGCATGAATCAGGAGTTTAGGGGTGCAGGGGCCTCCAATATTAGCTTATCCCTCCCCAGAGACAGTTGGGGGTCTTCCTACCTCCAGTCTTTCCTCTACACCTCTCACCCTGCACCCCTGCACCCATGAACCCCTGCATCCCTGAACCCCTGCATCCCTGTACCCTTGCATCCCTGCACCCATGCACCCCTGCATTCCTGCACCCCCACACCCCACACCCTTGCATTCCTGCACCCCGCACACCTGCACCTCTGCAGCCCCACACCCTCGCATCCCTGCACCCCTGCACCCCTGCCTCCCTGCATTACTCCTGCTTGCACGTGTGGCCCCAGGTCTCATGTGCATGGTGTGAGCAGGCATCTCCCTCAGAAGCCTCCAGAACTCTGAGGATGCCATAGCCTGGAGAAGAGTCGGGAGCCAGCAGGCTGTGTGACATAAGAGCTCTGCCCCTTCCTCAGGTAAGTGAGGGGCAAGGACCAGCGAGGGGACCAGGTGGAACCCTTTCCTTATGACCACCAGCCTTCGCTCTGATTGCCCTGTCTCCAGGTGCCTCCACACAGGAGTGAGTCGCTGACCCCGCCTGGCCTCACCTCTCCCTCTCAGTCCCCTGAACCTGGGCCCCGGGGACCCCCAGCTCCTAGCCTGGGTGGCCGGGGGTCAGGGAGGCTCTGTTCTCAGGGTTCCAGAACTGAGCTGCCGCTGCAGAATTCTGACGGCGCCCCAGCAACGGAAAACAAACAGTGGCCAGAGTCACATTCCGCCTGACGTCATTCCCGCTCGCTCGAGCCTGCCCGCAGCGCAGCCTGTGCCTCACGGCCTGCCTCAGCCAGCCTAGGACCACCACTCCCTCAACCCCCCCGCCCCCGCAGTCTCTGGAGAGGGACAGGTTGGACTGGGGGGCGGGGCCCCTACCATCCACCTCTCACACAGGCCCCCCCTCCTCATGGTTGGCTTTGGTCCCTGCGGGGCTGCCCGGAGCCCTTCTGCAGCCATGAAGGCCTCCTCAGTCTCCAGGCAGCGCCTGGACAAGGGGCAGCTGCCCACGGGGGAGGGCAAGAAGCAAAAGCCTGTGATAGCGGCCCTGGTCAAAGGTGAGAAGCCCCTGAAGTGGCCTTGGGCCAGGTTCCTCTTCTGGACACCCTCCAAACTGCCTGCACAGACCCTCAATTCCCCCTCACCCCTCCAGAACCCTCCAGACCTGCTCCTCTAGACTGACCCTCTTTGGGAACTCGCAGGGGCTTGTGAGGGTTCAGGGGAGCCTTTCTCCCCAACGGTTCGCGTTCCTTCCCTCCAGCCAGAATCTTCAGTGAGACTCGTTATAGCTTCACTGTGATGACAGGGGCGTTGCCGGGCAGGTGGTGACAAAATGCTTAACTCTCATCTCCCCAGCTTCTGTGACTCAGGGTAAACTGAGGCCCTGAAACCTTCATGTTCTCATCTGTAAGATGGGAGAGACGAGGGACTCAACTGGCAGCGGGCCAGGAGGCTGAGTTGGGCTGGTCCTCAGGGAAGACTCAGCCCAAGGCTTTGTGACTGAGAACTTGGGGTTCAACGGGACTGGGAACAGGGATCTTCTGCCCGTATCCCCCTATCTTCAACAACTCAGCAGTCACGCCCATAAGACATCTCAGGCTGGTGCCAGATATTCTCATCCTTGGCCACCATCCAGATTCGCGTGTCCTTCCCTTCCGGAAGGGAGCTTAACATGACACTCGTCATAACCATGTTGCCGGACCCCACGCCAGGCAGTTTCATTCGGGGCACCCTGGAAGCGGGTGGGTAAGACCCTCCCCGCCCCAAGGCACCCAGCCCAGGCAGCCAAAAACTTCCAGAACTCAACTGCCGCCATACTCATGGCCGCTCTCCACATGCTTGGGCCGAACCTCACCCATGAGTGAACCTATTCCTGTACTGTACAGCCATGCGACACTTCATACTACACACCATACCCATACTCCAAGAGTATCGCACCACATTGTGTGGGGTTCAAAGTAGGAGGCAACCAATCTTAGAGGGAAATATGTATTTTGCATATATATATATGGGCTGGAGCGATAGCACAGCGGTAGGGCGTTTGCGTTGCACGCAGCCAACATGGCCGACCCGAGTTCGATTCCTCCGCCCCTCTCGGAGAGCCCGGCAAGCTACCGAGAGTATCCCGCCTGGCAAGCTACCCGTGACATATTCGATATGCCAAACACAGTAACAATTGTCACAATGGAGACGACGTTACTGGGCCCACTCGAGCAAATCGATGAACAATGGGAGGACAGTGACAGTGATATATATAAAAGCACACATGTTAGTGATCTCTTATAGAAGAGCTTAATGGTCCCTGGGTGAAATACAACAATCTTCACACTCTTTGCTTTAAGGAATTTTTTTTGTAGCATTTTCAGTGTTTTTTTCATAACAAACAACACAAATATATTATTTCGGTTTTGCTTTGGGGTAGGGATTGGGGTTCGGGATGAAAACATTCGAAATGTGGTGGTGGGAAGGTGTAATGGTGGTGGGATTGGTGTTTGAATATTAAATGTAACCAAATACTGCAAACTACTTTCTAAAATAAAAAAATTAAAAAAAAAAAAGCCTCAGCCCAGCGCTGGCCTCTGGGTGAGGCCTGAGCTCGCTGCTCCTCACGCCTCACCTCTGCGTGGTGCTCAGACGCTACCTCGTGCCATCAGAAGCAGCCGGGGCAGGGTTTGGGGCAGTGTGACCCTCGGGGACCGCACAGACCTCCATGCTCTCATGGGGCTCACTCTGAAGTCCAGACTGAGGGCCGCCCTCCCTGCCCCCAGGTCCCGGACCTGCCAAGTACCTCCTGCCCTCCTGCACCGGCCATGCCAACCACGACATCTCCATGTTCCAGGCACCAGCCTTCAGCCTGCTCTCCAGGCACTCAGAGAGGCGTGAGTTCTCCCTGCTCCCGGGGCTGGGGCGACAGTGGCTAGAGGGTTGGGGTGCACAGGGTCCAGGGCCCGCCCTGAGGCACAGGATCTGGTCTGGCTGCTCCCTGGAGGCAGCCCTGCAGGCCTCTGCTGGTGGATCCCCAGGGTGCTCTGAAGATGGAGCAAGGGTCTCCTTCCAGCCGTCCAGGCAGCCCAGGGCTCACTGGTCACTCAGCTGTGCAGGGATACTGGGGGAGGGGGGTCCCCTCAGCTCCCTAGAAGGCAGGGAGCGGGAGAGGATGGGCCAGGATGGAGGTGTGTGTTGGATGGTGGGTCCCAGACCTACACACACCCTCCTTAGCCGGGGACCGCCTTGATACCACGTTCCTCCTAATACTGGCCACTCTGGTCCGCTGTTACTTTTTCCAAGCAAGCAGCCCCTTGGGCCGGGGTGGGTGGGGTGCAGTGCCCCTCGGAACACATTCAGGAGAATGGTAGGACAAGCGTTCAAAGTCCATTTAACAAACAAGAAAACCAGGGGTCCTGAGATGCCAGAAGCTAGAGGGGTCTCAGGGGAGCTCCAGCTCCTCTCTTGTTGGGGAGTCAGGTCTGGAAGTAGGCCAGGTGCTATGTGGGGGCCTCTGGGGCTGACGGGGACTTTGTTCTCCTGCAGGAGCTGTGGACGTAGGCAGCCCTGGGCCTTACTCCATGGATCCCAAGCTCACCCGCTTTGGCGTGTCCAACTGCCCACAGGTGCCCATGGTGGCTCGCATCTCCAGCATCCGTAAGACGGGGGACCAGGCTGGGGGTGGGGCTCACCCCACGCAGCTGAAGCCCCATGGCTGTGCCAGCATTCTTGGGGAGGGGACCCACCTCTGGGTCTTGGATCTGTCCCGGGGAAAAAAAGAGAGTGTGCATGGCCCAGGAGGACTGAGCACCCACTCCTCCTGACCTGCCCCTCTCCTGCACATGGTCCTGGACAGCTCGGTGATGTCTCACTGTGATGTCACATGGCTCTGGGGACAGCACATCTGATGGACAAGTCTGTCTGTCCGGCCCCATCGTTGCGTGGGTCTGGGAGTCATGGCCTGGTCCACCTCCCTGACCCCCGCCTCCATCTGCCACTTTCAGGCTTGAACACCACCCCTGCACCGGGCCACTACCCCGTGGAGAAGACCTTCCCTCCTGCCGAACGCAGGGTCCCTCAGTACTCCTTCGGCCAACGGTGCCCCTACAGAGTGGCCACCTCCACCCCGGCCCCCAACCAGTACCAGCTTCCGCTCCTGCTGGGGCCCAATTGCCCCGTCACCCCAGCGGCCCCTTGCTATAGCCTGAGCTCGGCGAACAAGAACTGGTTCCACAAGGAGAACATGACCAGCAGCCCAGGGCCGGCCTGCTACACGCGCCCCCCACCCTCTGTCTACCAGAACTGCGGCCCCAGTTACAGCATGGGCAGGCGCTTCTCCTACCCCGTGGACCACACGCCGCGGCCAGGGCCGGGCTCCCACGAGGTCCAGCAGGTGGTCCTGCACAAGCCCCACATCCCCGCCTTCAGCATGGGAGTCAAGCACTCCTCCCACCTGACACCCCTGATCGTGGACATCCATGACGACTGAGTGGCTCCCAGCATCCTCCTCCCCCCACACCCCGCCCGCCCAGAACTTAGTTTTTTCATGCACCGAGAGTCCAGGAGAAGAGCTGGGGGCCGGATGCAGTAGATCGACCATAGTAGATAAATATTTGTCATTTATTTATCCTTTAGGAGTGAAAGCATTCAGGGCTGCTTTTTCTGGGGGGCTCTGTCTCTGGGTGAGAGGCCAGCTAGACCGGGCGGCCTGGCATGGGGGTCTCTGTCCTGTAGAAATTCTGTCCTGCCCATGGCGTGATCTGCCCTGGGCAGAGCTGCAGAGCTGTGTGCTGGTCCCTAGGGCCACTGCTAAGGCAGGAGAGGCCCCTCTCTGGGAGATGGAGGGGGAGAGGGCCACCCTCAAGGGTGGGGATGGACGCTCTGTCCAGCTTGAGACCTCCCAAGAGGCAGAGGATGGGGAGAGGTGTTCTGACTGGGGACAGGGGGCAGGCAGTGTGTGTGTGTGTGTGTGTGTGTGTGTGTCTGAGCCAGAACCAACAGTGTCAGGAGTATTTCTAGCTCTGCGTTCAGGGATCTGTCCTGGAATGTTTGAGGTTTACTGGGATGCAACTGATCAAATCTGTGTTAGCTGCATGCAAGGCAAGCACCCTACCGGCTGTACCTAACCTCTGGCCCTTTAATACGTTTTTTAAAAAATCTCAGGGCTAGGACGAAGGAGACATTCCCGGGCCCTGCTCGAGGCAATCCACAAAAGACAGGATGGTCATGACTGTGATCGTGATCTCATAGGGTCCCCGAACAGCACCCAGAGTGATCAGAGTGCAGAGCCAGAAATAACCCCATGAGCATCACAGGGCGTGGACCTAAAAGCAAACAGAAAACAAAGAGGAAAGAAGAAAGGAAAAGAAACAGCCCTCCGAGCCTGATGGCTGAACCAGGAACAAGTGAAAATCAAACGCTGGGCCCAATGTTCTTGAGCCCCAAGCACAGGAGAAATGCACCCGGCGCCCTCCTCCCCCCACCAGCCAGCGGGGTGCTGATGCGCCTTCACGCTGCTCACCAGGGTACAGGGTACACCGAACACTGCCAGGGCCGATTCCTGAGTGAAGCTTCAGGAGAGACCCCTGAACACGCCAGGTGAGGCCCCAGCCCTCTCCCACAAAAGGCCAAAGAATAGGCCCCCAGATCCCTTGCCGAGGGAAACCCCTTATCTCTGATTTCTTTTCAACCCGCCTAGACCCAAAAGTTGGCCAGCAAAGTGGGGGATGTAGGCAGGCAGCCGGGGGCCATTCTCGAGATGTCCCCACACCCCACCCCTGGTGAGGCCCCCGGGCTCTGAGGGTCCCTGCCGCAGAGCCAAAGCTGTGGTGGTCCCACAAGGGCCATGAGACTTGCGGGCAAGCTGGGGCTCCCTTGGGCTCCGGCATGTTCCTCTCCGGTTGGGGGCCAGAGCCGAGGAGTTGGAGGGGAGGACGAGGGTCTCGTGCCCCCGACCCCATGGGGCCGCCCAGGCCAGGGCGACCAGGACACACGATGGAAAACAACCCTGAAAAGAAAACTCCCTCTCTTCTGGTCGTCCTTCTTTCCGTTGTTCCTGACACTTTCTGAA
>JAOXYA010010703.1:0-14021 GCA_028565675.1 Sorex palustris | reverse complement strand
GTCTATAGTCTACTTTCAGCATGCATCTCCCATCCTGGGAGAATCCTCCCAACACCCTTTATTTGGTGCTCCCTTCTATATCTGAGCTGCCTTTTCCCCTTGCATGTGCGGCTGGCCTCCAAGCCAAAACATAAAAACTGTTAAAACCTTCAAAATTCCTAGAAGAAAAGGAAAATTTCTTTGGCCTTGGCTATGATTTTTGGATATGACACAAGCATATGTGTCGAAAAACAAAAATAAAGGGCCAGTATGGTATTGGGCTGGAGCGTTAGCACAGCAGTAGGGCATTTGCCTTGCACGCAGCCAGCTTGGTCCAGCCGGGTTTGATTCCTCTGCCCCTCTCAGAGAGCCTGGCTAGCTACCAAGAGTATCTCGCCCACACAGCAAAGCCTGGCAAGCTACCTGTGACGTATTCAATATGCCAAACACAGTAACAAGTCTCACGATGGCGATGTTACTGGGCCCGCTGGAGCAAATTGATGAACAACAGGAGGACAGTACAGTGACAGTGCAGTCATTAGTTGTTGTGAGACCACACTTGGTAAATGCTAAGTGGCCTGGGGCTACTCTCCATGTTGCTCAGGAGCACAAGAGTCACATCTGCCAGTTATCAGGGGTCTAAGGATGCCAAAAATTAAACCCAGGACTTTGGACATGCAAAGTATGCACTTTTGAAACATATTTCTGGTCCCTATTTCAAATTTTTTGAGTACCTTTAACTGCCTTCCATCATGACTAATTTATTTTTCTACTATCATAAGCATGATAGTAGATGATCTACTGTTTGAGGGACAGGATTTTGGGCCATATCTGTCAGTGCTCAGGGCTTACTCCTAGCTCTGTGCAGTGCTGGTGGAGGGGAGCATGTGTAGTCACAGGGACTAAACACGGCTTGGCCATATGCCACTCAAGCACTTTACCCTCTGGCCCCACCCTGTCATTTTAAAATTGGATTCCTTATATGTGGCTGTCATTGTTGTTGGGTTTTCTGAGTTCTTTATCACTTGATCACTTGATCACTTGACATCCTGTTACTCATCAATTTGCTCGATCGGGCACCAGTAACATCTCCATTGATCCCTGTTGATTTCTTTATATATTTAGGATACTAAACCCTTATTGGATATGTAATGTGCAAACATCTCTCATTCAATCAGATGACTTTCATTTTGATGCAAGTTTTCTCACCATATAGGAGTTGTTGTTATTATTATTATTATTATAATTTGCTTGTTTCATTGTTTATTTTATTTTTTTGGCTTGTTTTCGAATCATGCTTGGTGGTGTTCAGAGACTACTCCTGCCTTAGTGTTTAAGTACTTCTTGGGAAACCATGCAGTGCCAGGAATTAAGTCCAATGCCTCACACGTGCAAATACATGAACTGTACCATTGAGCCACATTCCCTGCCCAGAAGTCTTTGATTTTGATATTTGCATTGTTTACATTTGCTTTTGTAACTGAGTCCCCAAATACATCTCTATGGATGACCTCAAGAAGTACATTGCCTATATTTTCTTTGTATTATATGGTTTCATATCTTCCATGCAAGTCTTTGACCCACTTAAAAATTTTAAATTTTAATGTATAGTATTACATTTGTTGTACATTGTATTGTATGGTATTAAGCAGTGGTCTCCCAGCATCATTTAATGAAGAGACTTTCCTTGCTCCACTGTATGCTTTCGGTTCTGATGTCCTAAACAGTTGTTGAGGTATGTGTGGCTTTATTTCTGGGATTCGAATTCTATTTCATGGTTGTGTGTGTGACATTTTAATTTTAAAGCAAAGTGTTTAACTATCACTGCTTTTGTATAGTTTTGAGTTGGAGTGTGTGAAAATTCCATTTTTGTTCTTTTTTTCCCCTAAAAATAATTCTGTAATTCGTCATCTTTTATATTTCCAAATAGATCTCATGAATTTTGTTCTACTTCTGTGAAAAAATGTCACAGGTAGAGATTTTGACAAAAAAGGCATTGAATCTCTTATTGCAGTTTTGGGTTTTGTTTGTTTGTTTGTTTTTGTATTTCCTTGTTTGGAGGTCACAGATGGCAGTGCTCAGGGCTTACTCCTGGCTCTGCACTCAGGGATCACTACTGGCGAGCTCTGGGGCCCTTATGGGGTTCCAAGGGTTGAAATCAGGTCATATGTGTGCAAGGCAAATACCCTACCCATTGTGCTATCACTCCAGCATAGCAACACTTATTTGTTCATATTTAATCTAAAGTATTTGTAATTCATTTTGATGTGATTGTAGATGGGATTTCTTGGTCTAATTTTTATCTCTGCTATTTTGTTTTTCCTATGTAGCAATACAATAGATTTGTGTATCCTGATCTTGCATCCTTCAATTTTTTATGTTAACATACATATTTTTGTATGTTAATCTTGTAGCCTTCTAATTTTTATGTTTATTATTTCTTGTAGCTTTTCATTGGAACTTTCTTTGTTATTGTGTCACTTGCAAGTAGAAAGTGTTTTAGTTCTTTTTCAATATGGATGAATTTTATAATTATTTTGTCTACTTGCTCTATCAAGGAGGGATTTTTTATTCACTTGTTAACAGATGATTCTTATTTTCTCCAGTCCTGTGGAGCTTGTGAATGCAAATCCCAATGGAATCAAATCCAACTGATTCTAAGATCCAGCTCTGAGGCATCAGTCACTAATGTGTTACCAATTGTGTATGCAAGTTTTGTAGAGAAATACTGGTGACTTGGAGTGGGCTTTGGAGGGAGGTGTCTACCTTCACCATTCTTACATCTCTGTGAGGATCATAGTCAGCTTTAGATAGGTGCCAAGTTATAAATCTGACCAACAATTTCTGGAGTGTTCAGGTGGAAGCCTTTCAAAAAAGATGTTTGGCTCGCTCAGTGCTGAGTTGGAGCGCCATGTACTTTTCCCACAAATAAACAATTATTGCTATATTTTGTAGACCTTATGAAAGCAAGCTTCACTGATTTTCAGCTATAGATGTTTGGGGACTGATTTCTCAAATTTGGGGTCCTAAATGTGAACCCTAGTACTTCACTTCTCAGAGAAAATTTTGAATCTGGGGCTTCCATTCCATTCAATATGTTGAATTGTGTGTGGTAAGGGTTATGATGAATGTATATATCAGGATTTTAAAACCAGTTTTAATGTGGGTATTTTCTCATTTGTCCAATGTGTAGTAACTTGCTCAGCTTGTGTCTGAATTTCTTTCAGAGGTAATAGCTTTATACATAGCTGTACATGTGGCACCTTAGGAATCTTAGAAGATTCAGAATCTTTTTAAGTCAATCCTATTTCCTCTCAGTATTTTTTACAAAGTTTTTTACATCTGTTCATCTAGCTTCCTAATCAAATCAAACTATAACCAATATGAGGGCAAGGAGTGTACCTTCATATTTATGGTCTACAGTGTCAAATTCGAGCCATGTACATAATCTATAAATGAATAAAAATATATACCTAGTGGAATTAGAAAATCTAGCAATTATTTATTTAAATAGGGGTTCCCTCCAAGCTTCCAATAATAATGTGAAACAATAACTTAGCAAGATAAACTTGGAGTGAATGAATCAGGGCCTTTCTACTTTGAAGGAAACCATTAAAGAATTTATGAAAGCAAAGGAGTCAAGTGATCAGAGAAAGCACTGATCACTGCCAGGTGTGGCCCCAAAATAAAACATAACCAAAAAAAGTGCTCTGTTCCACCTCCCATAACTCAGGGAAAATAGGAAGAAACAGATGAAGAGACATTCTTCCCCCGAAATCAAGTTCTCTCCATGCCTACATTTAACTCTATTTTTTTGAGGGCAATAAATTGAGCTACACCCTACTCAGCACTGTGGTCAGGAATCACTCCTGGAAGTATTCAGGAGACCATATGTGGTGCCAGGATCAAACCTAGGTCAGTTGGGTGTGAGGCAAGTGCTCTCTTTCTGTCCCCATCACTTTTAACTCCTTTTCACAAGTCATTTCAAGGTCCTGAAAAGGTAAATTGGGATAATCTCCTTCCTGTAAATTGACAAATGGGGAAGTGAGATTGCATTGAAGCAGTCTCTCAAGCCTCAGAGCCTAAGGTCTACGTGCTGAGCTGTTTACACTTCCCACAGCACTGTGGTCTCTAGCAAAGACTCAGATTCACTTTGCAGCTGAAGACCAGATGGTATGCAAATAATCTACAAAGGACCAAACTTCAGCTGGTGTGTGCGCGTGCACACACACACACACACACACACACACACACACACAAACACACACACACTTTTGCACAATGCAACACTTTACTTTTTTCATATTCAGGTGTTTATCCTAAGTAATGTTTTCTAAAATCACTAAGGGATAGCGTTGCATGGCCCAGAGTCTCTCTGAATGTTGTAAGTTATGTGTGCATGGGAAGTTTGAGGGTTCATCTTTATTGAGGGTTAACCTCCATTTTGTGTAGCTAAGCAATCCACAGGGGCCCTAAACCTCACCAGCCTTGTAGCTCCTGCCAGTTTATACTCTATAACTCACAGAGTCAAAAGTAAGATTCTGCCATGAATCCCCCAAAGAGCTCTCCTGTTAAGCTCTTTCCCTATCTCCTAGGGTCTTCCCTTTGCACATCCTTTACTTAGGGAAAATATCCCAATGTAGCTCAACAAAATCCCAAGTATTTTTTTCTTTCTAGTGAGCAAGTAATACAGCCTGATTCAGGGAATCCCAAAGCACTACAGACACAGAATTTAATAAAAGGCAAGTGTACCAGGTTCTGCCCTGCTGTTTTCTCCTGGCCTAAACTTGCTCATCCGTTCCCTGGAAGTATGCTATGTGCCTCCTTTGGTACCTGTGGTAATAAACTCTCTATTTCAATTCCTCTGTGGTCTTAGGTTGAACTGTGACTTGGACATGGTCTCTACTTAATAAATGTTCAGTTAACAAAAATAACCATAAGAATGCCAATATGTTCCTCCAGGAGCAAAATCTCTTAAAAGAAAAAATAACCAAAACCATCTCCAAATGGCTGGCCTTGAAAATTCAATCATTAAGGGTAATTGCAAGATTTCACCTTATGAATTTGTTTTCATTATATTCTGTGAATTGCTATTCACTATGTGTCTAAGATTTTACTTACTATGTGCAGATATGAAGTGTACACATCTACTTATTTAGATGTCTATAATTGGACAAGGAAATGAAATTATGTATATAAGTAGATATACATATATCATATCTGTACATTATGGTAGAAGAAGCAAAATAATTTTATTTTCTCATAGAATTACATAGTTTTAGGGAAAAATAGTCAGTAACTAAGTAAAGAAAATAAATGAAATGAAATGAGATGGGTCACTTTGCTCTACATCACTAATCATCAGGGAGATGCAAATCAAAACAACAATGATTATATATATCATCACACATCACAGAGAGTGGCACACATCAAAAAGAACAACAACAACCAGTGCTGGCACAGATGTGGGAAGAAAGGGACTCTCACTGTTGGTGGGAATGCCGACTGGTCCAGCCTTTCTGGAAAACAATGTGGGCATTCCTTAAAAAACAAAAACAAAAACAAACTAGAAATTGAGGGCTGGTGCGATAGTGCAGCGGGTAGAGCTTTTCCTTGCACATGGCCAACCCAGGTTCAATCTCCGGCATTCCATATGGCCCCCTAAGCACCACCATGAGTAATTCCTGCGTGCAGAACCAGGAGTAACCTCTGAACATTGCTGGGTGTGACCCAAAAAGAAAAAAAAACTAGAAATTCAGCTTCCGTATGACCAAGCAATACACTTCTGGGAATATATCCCAGAGGTGCAAAAAAGAACAGTAGAGATGACATCTGAACCTGTATGTTCATTGCAGCACTGTTCACAATAGCCAAAATCTGGAAACAACCTAAGTGCCCAAGAACAGACGACTGGTTAAAGAAACTAGAGTACATTTACACAATGGAATACTATGCAGTTTTTAGAAAAGATCAAGTCATGAAATTTGCTTTTAAGTAGATGAACATGGAGATTATCATGCTAAGTAAAATGAGTCAGAAAGAGAGGGACAGACATAGAATGACTACATTTATTTGTGGAATATAATATGACATAATATGAGACTAACAATCTAGGACAGTAGAGACAAGGGCCAGGAAGATTGCTCCACAGTTGAAAGCTGCCTCCTGAGCTGGGGAAGGCAATTGGAATAGGGAAGGGATCACTAAGTCAATGATGGTTGGAGGAATTGTTCAGGATGGGAGATATGTGCTGAAAGTAGACAAAGGGTAAAACATGATAGCCTCTCAGTATCTGTATGGCAAAGCATAATGCCCTAAAGTAGAGGAGGGGGGGGGAATTGTCTGCCATAGAAGCAGGGAGAGGGATGGGATGTGGGAGAGGGATACTGGGGACATTGGTGGTGGAAAATGTACAATGCTGGAGGGATGGGTGTTTGATCATGGTAAGACTGAAATTCAAACATCAAAGCTTTGTAACTGTATCTCATGGTGACTCTAAAAATAAAATAGTAGAAAAAGAAATGATATCAGGGCAGAGGCTAAAGTGATAGTACAGATATAGGATGCTTGTCTTGCATGCAGTTGACCCAGGCTTGATCCCCGGCACCAAATATGATTCCCCAACCACAAAAGGAGTGATCCCTGCCTGCAGAGCTAGGAATAACCCCTGAGCACCGCCAGATGTGTGCACCCACCCCCCCTTGCAAAAAAGGGCAGATAATTACAATTTCTGAGATAGAAGGCGATTTGATGTTCTTAAGAAATGAGGAAAGGGGACAAAATTAGGCCACTAACTATACAGTGAACTTTATGTGATATCCACAGAATTTCATTCCCAACCAAAGTGAATAATTGTAGTTGACACATTTGACTTGAATATGCTTTTATTTATTTGTTTGGAAATTTACATCTGATTGTGCTCAAGTGCTACTCCAAACCCTGAACTCAGAGGTTACTTCTGGTGGTATGGGGGATTGGACTCAGGGGTCTCCTGTATGCAAAGCATGTGCTCTTCTCCATCCTCCTAAATGCTTTGCTTTTAACTTATTATACATTTTAGATTTTTACCTTTTAAGATTCACATAATATGGTTATTATAAAATCCTTCTTCAAGCCAAAGGATTGGTTATAATTGCTTCTCATACTGTGCTAATGAATTGAGACTCTGAAGTATTTTGTTGAATATGTATCCACTGTAGAGCATATTCAAAGCTGTACTCTTGAATAAATACATATTAATGATTTAATTTCTAAGAAATAAATATGTCTTTCTTGTAAGTGTAGAAAATAGCTCCACAACCTTTTAGAAAATGAAAAGTAGCTTCTCTGCAAACACTATGATTGTAAAATAATGAATACTGAGGCAGACTTCTCGTAAACATTATTTTTTTGAGTAAAATAATCTTTGCAATTTTATCAATTGCCTTTGACTCTTTGGGGTATAATTTAGGTAAATGGTCAGCAATAAAGTATGTACTAGAATGCCTGAGACATGAGACTCTGGTTTTACTACACTAGCCCTCATGCATAAGACATACATGCGCGCATGTGCGCACACACACATACACACAAACACACACAAACTAGCAATAGTAACAGCTTCTACCACAAATTCAAACCCAAATCAAGTAATAGAGCCCTTTTCTAGACCTGGCAAGGTAACATATTTTGTGAAAATTGAAGAAAGGGACTTGGTAAATGGAAAGAACATTGAATTTGAAGATACATATTTGCTCACAAATTTATTCATATTCATTTGACTTAGTAAGGAATTAATTTACAATTTATAAAAAATATTTTTGGGGAGGAACCTTAGTCCATTGGTCCTTTGCAAGGGGCAGGTGGTAGTGGTCTAAGAGACAATGCAAAGAAAGGGTGAGTGTGTAGTGTCCAACTTCGCGTGCCAGAGACCCAAGCTCCATCCTCAGTGTGTCGGTCCCACAGCATCACCAGGAGTAATCCCTGAGCATAAAGCCAGAAGTAGTTTCTGAATACCACTGGGTGTGACCCATAAAATAAGCAAAATAAATCAATTGAATAAAATATCTTGCTGTGTGTTTGGCTCCAAGCTAGGAGCTCAGTATAACTGGTAGCTGAAGTTGACACACTCTGACCCCATAGATCTTTATTTATTTATTTATTATTTAATTGAATCACTATGAGATACACAGTTACAAAGTTGTTTATGATTGGATTTCAGTCATACAATATTCCAACAACCTTCCCTTCACCAGTATACATTGATATCTTATTCACTACCTTATTCTCATAAGGTAATTTCAACTGATTGGTTATTTTAGCTAAGTTACATATATTGGATTGGTGATTTTAGATGTGGAATTTGTTTGAGAAATATCTCTACAATTTGTCAATGTTTGTCAGTAGTTGGTAATATTGACATAATTCTATAAGCTTGACACTTACAATCTTAAATTTCTTTTTTTTTATGTAGGAGTACTGCTATTTATTCAGCCACAGATTAGGCTGATTGAATTGTGCATGAACTCCACAACAATCTTAAATTTCTTAAAACCAGTTTAGTTATCTTAATTAGTGACAAGAATCTAGGAAGAAACAAGTTATTTTAAATCTTAATAAATTTGGCACTAAATAACAGTATCATAGATACTTTTTTCAGTTTCCAACTGAAAGTACACAGTGAAAAAATATATAGTTAGTCCAGGGAGTGAAAATAAATTGAATATATCTTTCCAAATATTATTTTCATCTATCTCTCTAAAATCTAACTTAATCATGCATGTTTCCATCATTAGATCTTATAAAGGTGCCATAAATGCAGATCTTTATTAAAGTATAGCTTAAGATAAAATTAGGGGAAATATTTTTTTAGATGAAATTAACTTATTATTTGCAAGATAAACAGCAACTCCCCACCAGAATTATTTGGCAAATATCCATGAGCTCCAGTATCAGGGGAGGTGATGGCTTTGCCCACAAAGGACTCACACTTACACTGAGGAAGGTTGAGAAATGGGGCCAAAACTCAACTGGTTTCCTAGGTTCATGAGGAGACAGCTCCAATGCAGTATTTTCAAGGCACAGATATATTTTTGGATAAAAGGATTTTAGATGTGGAACTCTGATCTCTGAATGAAGTAGAGGCAGACATCAACAGGTAAAGCTCATCTGTTTGCTGGTGAACACTACAATTTTTTTCTGCAACGAGTCTGTTCTTTATAAATGAAGCCTGGGGTAGAAGTCCCTAGAATAATACATCAGTTATCAGTTTATTGATGAAAAGCAATCTATCTAGTTAATTAATTATTCAGCTGACTTAACCAGCTGCTGGCAATAATCAACAGTTCTTATAAAAAAAACAGAAATTTGGATTAACTAGTTAATAAATTCATTGTCCACTTAATTTACTAAGGGAATTAGCAAATCCTCTTAGGTAAGACCCGAGTCACTTCATGTCCTACCTTGCGTTTTATTTTCTTTCTGTTAGTGGAAGTGACAAAACTTTTGATTATCCCTTGAAATTTTGTATTTTTATTTTACTTTCTGACAAGCTGCTTCTCTGTCCCATAGGTTTGCTTTGTGTATGTCCTGGGGGAATGAAATACTTTTCAATTAGAAAAAAGAGATTTTGAGTTTTGAACAGATATTAAAATGATAGTGAAGTCTAAATAATTTTCCTGTTCTTCACAATGCATTGTTGTTGAACATCTCCTGTGAAAGGGAGCAAATGAAAAGAGCTATACAATAAAAAGAACACTAACTGTCCTGGAAATTTTGGAGGAAAGGAGGGGATGGTAGAGAAAGTAATGAAGAGCCAGGGGGAGAAAGTACTGAGCATTTTACTGAACCTCACTCTGGACTACACTTGTGCCAAAATAAGCTTGAAGACATATTGTTTACTTTGAGCTAGAGCTCTCAAGTCAGATAATTATATAAGCAGAGTAAATATGGAAGGAACATGTTATGAGAATCTAGAACTCTAGATTCTTCAATATTAGAATTTCAGTTTTCTCACTTCTTCTGAAGAGGTAAAGAAAGTGTTAGTAGCTACAAGTAAGGGTAGGGAACTTAGTAATACTGAAAGGAAATAAAAATGTGTGAAAGCGAGTAAAGGAGACAGGCAGACGGGCTGTCAGAGTTTGTGACCCTTAAAGAGAAAGTCTGCACACTATCAATTAAAAAGCCTCACTTGCCCTACAGTTACAATGAATAAGAGAATGCTTTGTGAATCTTTTCCCCTCTTCTCATCACTATGAGATAATGCAAAGTGTCTTAGGTACACAGTCCCAGGAGAGACAATGCTGGAGTTTAGGAGCTAGGGAGGCAAACTGAATCTAAATCTCATTTCTACCGTCTGGCTGACGTCTCTATGTCTTCATCATAAAAGTAAGGATAGTATTACCTACTACACAGGGTTATTGTGATGACTAAGTGAGTTATTTACTTTTTTTATTATCATGCCTAGATGAAGAAATGAAGAAAGAGCAGCAAGTTCCAGAATTCAGGCTACATTTTTTCAGAACCAAAACCCTTTTCTCATCTGTGTCCTGCAGGAGTTGGAGAGAAGTTTTCTCTTTGTCACTTCCCCATGATCCCTTCTATGGAAATTGTCAACTGGTAGGCATCCACTGGGCATCAGGACTGCTGGTCAACAGAGATCTCAGGTTAGTTCTGGAAGCCATTTGGAAAGTTGAAACTGGTGCTCCTGGAAATGCATATAAAGAATGGATATAGGATACTGGATCATTCTTTAAGTGAAACTAACGTTTTGCCAAAGGCTAATAGCATGATGAGATGGCATAAAGAACTTAATGATCCCTTTAGCTATATACTCACACACTGCAGAGTGAGACAAACTATTTCACTGCAGAGTGAGATAACCGACCAACCAAACTATCACAACAACACACTCAAATTCATTGTTGCCAATGTATCCATCAAAGTAATGGCAATTTATTGGTAAAATCAAATATCACATTGGCACCTCTGAATACTCTGTTCTTTCTCAGTATTAACATTTATAAACTCTTAAAAACACGCTTAGCAAAATGTTAAGTTCTTCTTCAATTTTGTATTTTATAGGCAAGAAACTGCTTTACAGAAGTTAAGAGATATCTTCAAAGTTTGAGTTAGAGAGCAAGACTCGAGAGCATTTTTTTTTTCTGTTAGGGTTCTTTGGTTACTTTAATAGCTACCTGATTACCGTGCAAAGACAGGGTTTCCTATCTCTTCTTGCTTACGTGAAGCAATCTAGTCCTTCCATAATGTTTTAAGGTGGTGAGGATACAGGTCAAAAGGATCAAGAATAGCAGAATGATTTCACTTTAGACCTTATCCGAAAGCAGTGTTTGGGGTCAGTTTCTCTAACTGCCCTAGACTTTGAGGCGGGCATATGAAGAGAACCACCATGGAACTGAGGAGACTTGGAGTTTATTATCTTACTAACAAGAACCTGAGGTAACTTAATTCAATTGGTTGATTACTTGAAGTGCCTTAAGCCCCCTTATTCTGAATGTTCCCCCTCCCCCACCTTACACCAGCTTTAGATAAAATCTTTTGAGTGCCCAGATTCTACTATTTAAAACTAAAGAGAAAGCTCTCCTGCTTCTGGGTTACACAGCCATGGGTACTTACTTCAAAGTAAAAAATCTTAAACTTCATAGGCATATTTCTCTAGCTAGTACCAAGAAAATGAAAGCAGAAATAAGAACTCACCTCTTGAGGTACTAATAAACTGAAAGAAGAGGAATGCATAAAAGACATGATAGGGGCCATTTCCCTAAAGATGAGCAGTACTTAAAGAAGGTTGTTGGACCCAGGAATTTCATTCTTTCTGTCCTGATTGTTCATAAAACCTCTGGAATGTGCCCACATTCTTTAGATCTTTCTTTCCTTTGTGCTCCAATGCTCCAGTGTTTCATTGCTACCACATTACATTTGTGAAGGAGGGGCTGGAGTGATAGCACAGTGGGTAGGGCATTTGCCTTGCACGCGGCTGACCTGGGTTCGGTTTCCAGCATACTATATACCATATACTAATTCCTGAGTGCATGAGCCAGGCATAACCTCAGTGCATGACCGGGTGGGACCCAAAAAGAAAAAAAAATCCACACATTTGTGAAGGAAATATAATCGCTGATTCTTCATCTCTTTCTTTTTCTTTTCTTCTTTCTTCCCTTTGCAATCTTCTTTTTCTTACTTTGGTTTCTTCCTATGAAGTGAAGATAGAGTTAGGAGGAAAGATTTAAGTGGTCATAAATTCTTATTGAAAATTATTTTTCTTTTTCATTTTAGACTTTTAAAAGACACTCTTCTATGCATTTGTTACTCTTCTAACGAATTTCCAAATATCTGAGTGGAGAATGAAAACAAGTCACCATCAGTTCATGATCTACGTAAGAAGGAACAGTTTGCATTTCACATCTTTTATTTCTGCTGTTCTAGGAAAGCCAAGGCATGGTAATCCCATCCTGTGTAAACCAAACAACAGTAGTGGAATTTATGCTTAGGGGATTCTCTTCCATCCAACAGCTAAATATTTTCCTTTTTATAGTATTTTTAATTTTCTACATCTTAATTGTTTCTGGAAACATCCTCATTGTTCTGTTAGTTTTTGTCAACCATCATCTCCACATCCCCATGTATTTCTTTTTGGTGAATTTATCTTTTCTGGAGATCTGGTATACATCCAATGTTGTCCCTAAGATGTTGCTGATTGTCATAGCTGAACAGAGGACTATTTCTATGGCTGGTTGCCTGGCACAATTCTACATTTTTGGATCCCTGGCTGCAACCGAGTGTCTCTTGCTGGCTGTGATGTCCTATGACCGATATCTTGCCATCTGCCAGCCTCTTCATTATTCTATTCTAATGACTGACTCCCTATGCATTAGGCTGGCTGCCAGTTCTTGGCTCTGCTGCTTCCTCCTGACAGCAATAACTACGGTCCTACTGTCTAGACTAGCCTTTCATGGACCTAATGAGATTGACCACTTCTTCTGTGACTTTACCCCTCTGGTCCGTCTCTCCTGTACAGACACATCACTGACTGAGACCATTGCCTTTGCCACCTCTTCTGCAGTGACTCTACTCCCATTTCTCCTCATCACAGTCTCCTACTCATGTATTCTTGCTACTATCCTAAAAATTCCATCTGGAACAGGCCGGCAAAAAGCCTTCTCCACATGCTCTTCCCATCTTACTGTGGTCACAGTGTTTTATGGGACATTGATTGCCACGTATCTTGTGCCCTCAGCCAATTCTTCCCAACTCTTACGCAAAGGGTTCTCCCTGCTTTACACCATCCTCACACCCATGTTCAACCCCATCATCTATAGTCTAAGAAACAGGGACATCCATGAAGCCCTAAAGAAGTGCCTGAGCAAGAAGCCAGGCTTTCTGGGATGAACAGAAAGAAAAAGAGCTGCACTTGTTTAAGGACAGAAGAACTGAATCAAGTCATTTAAATTCTACATCAAGGGCAACTACTTAAACCAAGAGCCACAATGCCAAATGACCAAATCTCTCTGAGTGTATGTGCACACCGTTGCATTATGTCAGTCTTGGGTGAACTGTTTTTCCAAGGAAGGTGTAAGCAGATCAGAAATCTACTCCAGTAGAACTAGTGCTTTGTACAAAAGTTCCTATCCAATATAATCTGGTAATGCTGGTCACTCATTTTTTCAAATATTCATTGAGAGGTTATTGTGTCCAAGGCATTGTACTAGAAATTGGTGGTAAAATGACAACAACAACAACAACAAATACAAAACAGAGCTGTCCCTTATTTTACTGGTTAGTCTGTGTGGGAAGATAGACATCAATCAGATAACTAATGTAAAACTGTATCTTAAGGAGCTATAGAGACAGCAGAGTGGACAGGGTGTTTGCCTTGCATGCTGCTGACCCAGGTTCGATTCCCAGCATCCCATGTGGTCCCCTGAGCAATGCCAGGAGTAACTCCTGAGTACAGAGCCAGGAGTAACCCCTGTGCATTGCCGGGTGTGACCCCCCCCCTCAAAAAAGCAAAAAAAAAAAACCCCTGTATCTTAAAAATGCAAAAC
>JAOXYA010010691.1:0-14021 GCA_028565675.1 Sorex palustris | reverse complement strand
CTCGGCCCAAATCCGAGTAGGCTTGGAGATCTCGGCCCCGGAACCCGCGTGACTTTGTCCCTCTGCCAGTACCTTTATGTGTGCGGAGAGTGGTCTCAGCATGGTGGTTTTATTGCATTTAGTTCTGCATTATTGTTGCTGTTTGTTGCCTTGAGTTATGTGTTACTTTCTCATCTACTTTGGTGAGCTCCCCCTGGCATTTTGGGACTGTGGAATCTGGAGGTGTCTAAAACTTCAGGTTCAGAAATTTTGGGCTCTGCAGAACCGGGCAAGTCTGCAGAGGTCCTTGGTGGAGACTTGGAGCTCGGTGGCCGGGTTGTGGCGGCTGTGGGCTGTGGTGAGGCTGCTGGGCTGCCCTGGGGGCCCCGTCAGACCATGTGTGCAGGTACTTCAGCCCCTGGCCACGTCTCCTTGGAGACAGTCTTCAACCCTGCCGGTGGGCAGTGGGTTGAGGGGGCAGGGTGGTACCTACGGGAACGAACTCTGCATCCCAACTCAGCATGTGGGCAGCGCAGGGCAGTGACACCAGCCCTGGAAAGACTGTCTCCAGGTGCAGGAATAGGGAGTATCACCCCAGTGCCCGGTGCCCTGTGCTGGCCTGTGGCCTGGTGTGTGCGCCAGGGGGATTGTGGCGAGGACCCAAACATGTCCTCCTCAGCTTCCTGGCTCTGCGCAGACAGGGCAGGGCACTGAATGTCCGGGTCTCTGCTCTGCACAAACGGGTATAAAGGCCCTTGCATAGAGCCGCGTCCACTCCCCGTTGACCGAGCAGATCATTCCCGATGCCAGCCGTGACCTGGGCGAGGGATCACTGCTGAGCGCAGAAGTCCTGCTCCTGGAGTCCATCTTCTCTGAGCTCCCACTGGGCAGGGTGATTGAAGCAGACACACATTTCTTCTGATGCTGCTTCTGAGTCAGCCCCGTGGCACACAGCCCAGCGGGTTGAGGCGGGGTCAGGCTGGGCCTCCATCGCCCCAAGTGCCACAGGAACCCACTGCTCCCCTCTGGGATGCCCAGCACAGGTCCCCAGCCTCTGGCTCTGACAGCTGAGCTGACAGTCTGCTTCACCTTCTTGCCTGTATGGATACCCAGCTCCTGCTTCCTACTCTCTTGGTCTCAGCTCAGGGCGCCCAAGGACAGCTGTGTCAGAAGGTGCCCTGGGATGGTGCTGCTACTTCGCTTGTGTCCTGCATCCCTGGAGCCTATGGTAGCCAGCCCTACCTGGGTTGGGCCTTGAGGGATGGCACCCGCCACCAGCACTGTCCCCACACCCAGCCTTTCTCTCACCTAATGTGTTGCCAGGCACTCTGGGAAGCCTCAGAGATGGACCCCAGGTTGTCCCCCAGGTCCGAGACAAAGCTGAAGGTGAGGAGGGTAGCTGGGAGGCATTGGCCTATACACAGCTGACCTGGGGTCAAATAACTGGCACCACACATGGACCCCAAGCACAGCCGGGGACAGACACTGACACGGCCAGGCATTGCCCCGAACCTGAGTACGGTGAAACGATGCTTAGAGCAGAACCTGTGAGCCGAGCACTGAGGGAGACGCACCCAACACGCACAGGTGCAAATACCAAGGGACGCACCTTGATGTTTGTCAGAAGCGAAGTCTAATGACACCCTGAGTTTTATAAAAGTAATGGACCATGAGGTAGGTCTGCTCAATCGTTTCTGACAGGAGATAAATGAACTCTGCGAGTCTCTCTGTGTTAATAGTAGTCTGTGCGGACCCTCTAGATTAACGAGGGTCTGACCCTCTTCATGACGTAGGGATGGGCACTGCCCCGGGTCCAAGCTCAACACAACACGAGCCTTAGGTGCTGCCCAGAGGAGCTCAGTGACTTCATCCCCCCAAATAGAACCATTTGAGGCACTGGAAAGGGGGCATAAACTGGCATTAGGACTATTCAATAATGCCCCCACCTGCACTGGGCCAACTTAAGAATCAAGTACGTCCTCAAGAAACATTTGCATACTTCAGGAGAAACTGACATAAGGAGTCACCATGGACCCCCGGGGGAGCTAGCCCACGTCGGTGAGGGTTTGCCATGTAGGCTGAGAGACCCACATGGTGCTCGCACTACACTGGAGGAATGTTCTTCCACTGTACCTTACTACTGTTCCAGTGGGGGGGAGAGCGAGTGAGCGAGTGAGCGAGTGAGCGAGAGAGAGAGAGAGAGAGAGAGAGAGAGAGAGAGAGAAAGAGAGAGAAAGGGAGAGCGATAGGAAGAGAAAGAGGGCGAGGGAGGGAGAGGGAGGGCGGGAAGGGGGAAATGGAAGAAAAGAAAGGGGTGGGGAGGGTTGGGGTGGGAGGGAAGGAGTCGGGAGGGCAGTAGAGGGGAGGGGAGCAGAGGAAAGGGGAGAGGAGGAAACAACAGGAGGGAGGGAAGAGGAGAGGAGGGCAGGGGAGGGCAGGGAAGGGGAATGTTAGAGGGAGACGCCTGGGCTCCTTTCAGGGCACTCAAAAGTGTCCAGCAGAGGGACAGCATGACACTCCAGGTGGGCTCTGCAGTTCCCTTCCCAGAGGCAGGTCTGGGGCCCCACAGAGAGAGAGGCAGGAGCCGCAGCCCATCCTCTCTTGTCCACGCTCTGGGGGCTCTACAGGCCCGGGAATGGGGGGAGGCCTGAGGCCACTATTGGCTGTGACCAGACAGGCACTCTGAGGGCAGTCCCAGATCCCCGTGAAACATGCCCACACACACATGGGGGCTGTGCCTCTCACCGTCAGGCAGTGCCATGGAACGAATCCCTCTCCCCAACACAGAAGCCAGAGCTTCAACACTCTGAGGAAAGCGATTCTCCACGAGTGACAACTTCCTCCATTCACCAGATGCACTGGCAGGACTCGCATCCACCGGGCGTCCACGCGTGACCCATGGGCACACACTGGCCCTGCATGTGCAGGAAGGTGGCCGGCATCTGACCTCCAGCTGCCCGGCCCCTCCCGCATCACGCTGGCTCAGTAGGGGGCCGCCTTCCCTCCCCCGCTGCCTGTGGGTCCAGCCCACCTTAAGGGCGGAGGCTGGGGGGTCCTGGGCCCCTCCCCGAGTGAGTGAGTGAGTGGGCAGGGCAGGTGGCAGGCAGAGGCTCCAGGGCTCCCAGCACAGAGCAAACGTGGGGGCGCTGCCGGCTTTGCCTGTTGTTGCTGCTGGGTTCTCAATGAGACGGCTCTGTAATTACACCCAGGACTGAATTACTTGGGTAATTAGCCTTTTGTCAAGAGCTGCAAAGAATTTTAAACTACTTTTATTTAACTAACGGAAGCCAGTTTCTCCCCTCTCAAAGGTTGACGTAGTTCTAACGGCATAATGTGGCACAGAGTGAATGGAACCACTTGAAAACACGCTGGAGGGCGGGTGGTGGAGAGAAGCTGGAGCCCTGAGTGTATGTTCTCCTGTACTGAAGTCACCCTGGGTGTACCCTCTCCTGTACTGGAGTCACCCTGAATGTACACCCTCCCGTACCGGAGTCACCCTGAGTGTACGCTCTCCTGTACCAGAATCACCCTGATTATATGCTCTCCGGTACCCAAATTTCCCTGAGTGTACTTCTCCCATACTGGAATTACCCTGAGTGTACGTTCTCCCATACCAGAACCACCGAAAATGTATGCTCTCCCATACTGGAATCACCCTAGGTGTACCCTCTCCTCATACCAGAATTCCAGGCAGTCATGAGAGAAAGTCTCACGCTCTGCATTTGGAGGTGGCATCTCCGAGCCCCCCTCACTGATCTGGACCCCTCTAAGCCCTACGCGGGCCCAGGGAATGCAGTGATCAAAGCTTCCTCACCTGGCAGAAGCAGCTGTGAGGGTTAGGAGACGGGCCTTCGCCTGGCCTCCTCCTGACCCCTGATGTGCACCGAGGCCCAGGGGCTGAGAGTCACCTGTTCTGAACTTCACTGGTCTGTGCAGGTAGGGTTGAGCTGGGGCCAGTTCTCTGTTCAGAGTAGTGACCGTTTCCCCCAAATAGACCATCAGTGCTGTTATCAGGTGCATGGGCAGGAGCTGGATGGACTTGCAGTGGCCTCGGTGGGCACCAAGGGTTTCTGATGTCCTTGGATCTGGCCCCTAGCTAGGCTGTAAACAGTATTTTGGGGATCACTGAGCTGATAGGGACTGAAATCCTGCATATGAATACACCAAGGAACACACCACAGAGTGACCTTTCCAATCTGCTTCTAATATACAAGAGTTATAAAATGAAAAACAATAAAAAATGAATACAAATCACATCACGTCTGATTTTTTTTCCCAGTGATGCCTGATTTACCCGTGATGTCTCTGTCCCTTTCCCCTATCACTTCTCCACGACTTCTGGCATCAATCACTTACTAGCGATGCTTCCTCCGTTGACCATCCAGCTATACTGGCCTACATTCATTTGCACTTGGGGAATCGATGGGATTCTGCGGTACGTGGGCTCAGGATCATCCCCCCCCTCCCCATTTGCTCACACTTTTTCTCGCAGCGGACCCCGCCCGTCACTATGCCCTGTAGCTCTCAGGAGAGGCATCCCTGAGGTGATCTGGATCAACCCAATAGAGCAGCCAAGCCTCGATGGTCACTCAAAGTCCCTTCATCACAGAGACGGAAACTCTGGACACTCGGTCACGTGGAAATGCAACTTCAAACAGCACTCTGATAAGCAATCCCACCATCACTTAGGTCTGTTATCAATAAATCAAACCAGAATGGTCTCATTTAACCCTGTCACTAGAGATGATAGAAGAAGGCACGGAGCTGTTAGCACTCCTGGAAGCGAAACGCGTGTCCACACGGTGCTGCCCCCAGCCCCCGGCAGAGACCTCAAACCCCTTCTCACTGGAGCACTTGGAGGCTTCACTGCTTGGTCTGAGATTCCCCAGAGTGCAGCTGGGGTGTAGCACCTACGGGTGTGTCAGCAGGGATGAGAGGCCGAGGAGGAAGGAAGGAGGGTGCAGGAGGCTGGCCCTCTTGACCAGGAGCAGGTTCCGATTTGGGTTTCTGATTTCACCATGCGCAGAGAGTGGGGACAAATGTGGAAAATTCCGTTTGCATTTTGGGGAGTGAGTTAGGAGGAAGAGAGAAAGCGAAGGCATCTGGGTGGCGCGGGCTAAGGTTCATGCAGTTGACTCTGGGTTTGTTGAGGATGAAGAGACAAACACAGGCCACACAAGGAATGAGAACTGGGACCCACAAGCATCTCTGAGCTCCTGGATCAGCGGGGCAGCCACAAGCAACAACCCCAGGTGGCCCTAGGGACATGGCTAGCACCAGAGCCAGGTGTGAATCAACCCCGGTCGGCCAGTGGAGAACCCACCATGTAGTTCATGAGGCCAAGACAAGCCCTGGACAAAGGGAAATGGAGGCGACAGGTGATCAAAATGGACCAGGGCACAGTGCACCCTCACGGCAGAAAGTGGGGCGAGGTTGGGTTTTCGCAAAAGAAATAAAACATAACTTTGAGCAAACATCAGTGGGCCCGGAATTCAGTCCCCCAGCTCAGAATCTGCTGGAAAGGGTTTTGATTTCACATATGATGGTCAATTGATCTCTTTCATGGCATCACTAATAGTAAGCGGGGGTTTCTATTTTTCACTTGTCCATTAAGTGATTTTCTCTCGTGGTTATGGTGACTTTCCTTCAGACCCACTTCCAGGGGATGGATCTAATCAGTGGAACATTCCCCGAGCCTCGGGGCTTCCCGGTGACCGCCCTTATCTGCACTCTGCAGCTGGACACTGCCCTGGAAGGGGGGGCTCGAAAATCTATGCAAAGAGCTGCCGGGTCCTTTTAAGAGTGAAAAAAATCAATCGGCTCACGATAAGACATCAATAATCCTGGGCAATCCGACATTCCTCACTCTGGTGGAGACAGTCCTGAACCCAGATCCTGCATTTCCTGAGAAAACCCACAGTGGGGGTGGGGGGGCTGTTTTGCTCATGTCCTAGAAAGCCCCAGGGGTGAGCTTGGCTGGGATTGTCCTGCCAATCCGTTGTCCCCAGGCGCCCTGATCTGGAGGTGAAACACAGCCCCGGGACACCCCAAGTCCGGCAGAATCAACAATGTCCGGCCGGCCCAGCCCAGATTCCACTGCTGTGCCAGGGGCTGTACCGGTGGTAAGAAGGAGCAATTGGAGGGCTCCTTACTGATGAGCTCTTCCTGGACTTTCACTCAGCCCCTCCAAACCTGTAGGGCAGAGGCGGGTACCTCAGGGGGGTCCCAAACACAGGGCGGTCAGAGCCCGAGGGGTCCAGATGCCTGCACAGACTTCACGAGTGCATGTGAGAGTGAGAGGGGGGCTCAGCAGGTGTGACGCCGCCCCTCCCCCAGCCACCGCCCTCTACTGTAGAGGCTGATGGCATGGACCAGGTTAGACCAAGTCTGCCCTTCCACAAAAGCCTGAATTCCCCATAGAAGCAGCCCGTGAACTGGGGAAGGAGACAGGCATGGGGCACGGAGACCCTCAGTAGCCCCTGCCTGCCTGCGGCCTCCATCAGCACTGGGCATCCCTGGAGGTCAGGGTCACGGGCGAAAAAGGCCAAGCCTAGGGGGGGTCCATGGGCTTGGAAGGAGATGCTCAGAGTTCAGGCCCAGAATCTGTCTGCAGTGGTCGAGAACTTTCTTCCCTCCTGAAACGACGTCTCAGAAGAGGCATCAGAAATGCAGAACAGAGATGTCACTGTCACAGGTAGGAGAAACCGCTCAGGGTCTTCAGCGTTGTGAGAGAAACCACTCACGGGTCTTCTAGAACTGCAGTGCAGCCTCACGGACCTGCCGCTGGACTAGAATATTAGTCAGAGGCACAAGCTAATAATAAACCAACAGAGGTCTCAAGGCTGATGGTCAGCAGAGAGAGAAGCCGGGATGGGAGTGGGCAGGGAAGGACTCAAGAACGTCACAGTGGAAGTGGGAAAGACTAGTTGTAGATGAGGTGAGGCCGGCCCTGAATCTTGTGGCTCACAAACCAACCAATGCTGAAGCAGGCACAGTCGCGGCCGGTCAAGCACAGGATGGGCCTCCGTGAGGCCTGAGTGCGTAGCCCTTGGTCAGGTCTGAGCAGCCACTGATGACCCACAGAGTTAGCAAGAGTGACCACCTACCAAGCTCCGCTGGGGGTCCCCAATGAAAACAGAAGCTCATGTGGCTAACTAGGAGATAACATTTTCAGAAAAAAGTAAGGTGGAGTTCATGACCAAATCAATCAGCTAATCAGTGGCTGAATAAATAGCAGTACTCCTACATTAAAAAAAAATTCTCTTTAAGTAAGGTAAAACTCAGCAGAAACCTCGAAACCTCAGTGTCCTGCTACCCTAAGCTAATACATCATCCGTTTGCCGCTCAATGTCTCAGCTCCCCTAATTACAAATGCACCCCAACTGCCCGCACTCAGCCCCTCTGAGGCCTGTCAAGGGCAACTTGAAGGACATGAACACAACTTGAGAGGCAGGAGAGATGGCATGGCGGGTAGGGCTCTTGCCTTGAACATAGCACACCTGGGCACAACCCCTAGGACTCCATATGCTCCCCTGAGCACCACCAGGAATTATTCCTGAGTGGAGAGCCAAGAGCAAGCCCTGAGCATCCCCGGATGAGGCTCCCGAACCAAATTAAAAGAATCCATCACGACTTCAGTAACATGAAGACAAATCAAAACATCATTTTTTTTGGTTTTGGGGGCCACACTTGGTGGAGCTCAGTTCTTACTCCTGGCTTTGAGCTCAAATCACTCCTGCCTGGGCTCAGGGGACTGGTGTGGGGAGGGGGGGTGGTTCTGGGGCTTGAGTCCAGACGGGCCACACGAAAGGCATATGCCTTCCCTTTCCCTAGCTCTCCAGCTCTCCCTAGCTCTCCAGAACCCAGACAAGCGCCTTCTCATCTGACTGACCCCACCCTGTGTGCAAGTGAGCACAGTTAGGAAGGAGTAAACAAGAAGTGTCATTGCATCGCCACGTTTTACCACCCCCTGGAGTCAGCGGCCGGGCTCCCAAGAGCCTCGTATGAAAATTAAGCCAGTGGCGCAAGGACGACAGAAATGCTCCTGCTTCTTGGAGTCGGGGACGGGTGAGCTCGACACGGTGGCTGTCCTGCAAGCCAGCATGCGCACGGCGGGGATGCGGCCATCAGATGGGCAACGGCATCCCGGAGCTGTCACACTGACCCTTCCCCGCCCGGGGTAGGCCGAGGGAATGCAGGGAAGGGCAGCCCTGCCGGCTCCAACCCCGGGTCCCAGAGTCCAGCGGGAGTGATACCCGGACATCTCTGAGTGTGGCACCCCCCGCCTCCCCCCCCACAGAAACAAAAAAAGTGACAGGGTTCGTAGTTATCTTAATTACAGAGCTTGTGGGTGTGGCCAGGAGGACCTGGTGTTCAGAGACCAGCCACGGGCCTCTCCTTGGTCCAGCCCTCCCCTGCATGTTCTACGACCAGAGACCAGAGACTCAGTCCAGTCCCACCTCAGAGAGCGGACAGAGACAGTATCCGGGCAGCAGAGAGATGAAGTCGCCCCTGGGCAGCTGGTCCCCTACACTACAGGGAGACCCAGATGCAGTGACCCAAGTCCTGAAAGAAGAGGACAGGGCAGGACTATGAAGCTGGACAAGAAAGCAGTGTGACGGCCAGCAGGACGTGTGGATCAGGGCGGTCAACAGAAGCAGCCCCAGAATCTGTGTTCCAGTGTGAGTGTCTACTGTTCTGAGCTGCCCTTTGGAGGGGAGGGGGGGGCGGTCCTGAGGGCATCCCACAGCTCAAGGCAGGGCTCCAGTCTGCAGCGAATCACTGGCCTTCCCTAAGAGAGGCTGCCCTGGGAAGTGTACACAGGTCACCGTGGACGGGTGTGAGGGCCACTTGGTACTGTGGAGGGTGCTCTGTGAGCAGCAGCCTGGTCACCCGCAGGGCCGGGGGCGGGGAGTGTCACTGGGGCGTGGATGAGGCCAAGAACATGCTCCCTGGGAAGCGGGAGAAACCTCCTCCCCTGAGCAGGATGACAGGCGAGGACTCCAGGAGGGGACAGAGGGAGGATGAGGAGGTCTCTGGGACTGGGCCAACCATCACGGGCTGGGCTCAGACTACTTGCTTCTCCCCTACCCACGCCCCCTCTGTGAGCTTCCTGCTGTGTGTCTACACACATGGCTGGCATGAAGCAGGCCTGTGTCTTTTCACATGCCACTGGAGCCCAGATTCCCGGCCCACTGTGTGGCCTCGATGCTCCCCGCCACTTCCTCCTTCTCCTCCTCCTCCTCCTCCTCCTCCTCCTCCTCCTCCTCCTCCTCCACGTCCGGGGCTCCAGCAGGCTGGGATGCCGCCTCGGCCTCATGGTCTCCCATCACTGTCCCCGATGTCTGCCAATCCTCACTCCCATGACAGCTCAGCCCACCCGTGGACACCCACCGAAGCCCCTTTCCAGAGAAGCCCCTGCACGAGCGCCAGGAACGGGGACACGGAGGCCCTGGTAGGGACACTATCCAACTCGGCCAGCTCGCCTGTGTTTGGATTCAGGAACCATCATGGCTCTAGTTGGTGCCAGGTACTACCCCCACCCCTGCCCTCCAAGTTCCTAGGAGGCCGCATGCAGGTAAGCCGAGACCTCAGCACAAACACCCGCCTACAGAAAGCACATGCCATGTGTGACAATGAACACCGGCCTCTGTTTCCATTCATCTTATTTTCAATAGTTTTTCTTTTTTTTGGCTTTTTGGGTCACATCCGGCAATGCGCAGGGGTTCCTCCTGGCTCTGCACTCAGGAATTACTCCTGGTGGTGCTCGGGGGACCATATGGGATTTCAGGGACTGAACCCGGGTCGGCGGCGTGCAAGGCCAATGCCCTCCCCCTGTGCGATGGCTCCAGCCCCTCATTTCAGTTCTTCAAATTACAGCCAGCTCTGTTCTTTTCACCAAGTTAAGATTTGAACCCCCAAAGCGCTATGCGCCTCGAGAGCTTCTTCAGCGCCACCCCAAGTGGGCCGAGGTACCTGCCCTGCCAGGGTCCGACCCTGGTTCCAACCCCGGCACCACCCAGGAGTCCCCACGCCCCCCTCCCCCCCCCTCGGCCAGGACAGAGGCAGGAGCGAAGCCTGAGCACCGCCCCAAAGCCAAAACCCAAACGGAACAAATATCCCAGAAGCACCTTAATGGAAACTCAAGCGTAACAGAGTTACTGTCTTTCACCAACTCACAAATCTTTCCTTCTTCATTCCTCATTTCAAAAGTCGATAAAATTAGACGGGTTTGTGGATTTAGGGCTTATCTAGCATCTAAATCACCAACAGTCATTGAAAAGCCACCGATAAACCAGGAAATCTCACAGATGATTTAGAATGGGCTAAAAACATAAATGACAATGATAACAAAGAAAGCCCCCTGACTCAGGGCCTTCTTTAATTCAGATCCGTGCTCACTAACGAGGCCCTGTTAATATTTCATGGACCGTCTCTTCCCACTTACTTTAAAATATTTCTCTAATGGAGATTGGCAAACACACCATGCTCCTGTGAGTAATGAAAAATTCAAATGTGTTTAGGGAGGATCTTCAGCTGTAATTCAAATCATGTTGCTTAAACGTTTCTAAAAAGGCCTCAGAGCCTGGGCTGCAGGAGTCCAGACCGGGGAGGGTCTCGGGGCAGAGGGGACGGTGGGGTGGTGAGTTGCCTGGACACCCACCTTCAGAGCAGGACTCGGCTTTTACCCACGAAGCCAGGTCAGCCAGCCGAGAGGCGAGACTAGGACAAGAATGCACTTGGACCATCCATGAGGTCCACGTGGACCCCCAGGTTCCTGATGGGGGCCAGCTCTCACCTGAGAGCTTCCAGGGGGCTTCCTTGGGTTAAGCGAGGGCCGAAGCCTGGTTTACTGAGTGATGTATCATATCTCCTGATTAACCCAACACAGAATGGAAAGGCAGCAGCTCAAATCTCTGGTCTTCTAGCTCCATCAAATGCGTAGACAGGCATATGGCCTGACAGGCAGCCGTGAATCACCAGAATCTCTGCTCTAGCTGAGTCCTGAGGGAGTCCCAGGGTGGAGACACATTGGGACATTTGGGTGCAATGAGAGATTCTTATCAAACCATGGAATTGACTCCAGTTATGGAAAACCTGGCTTAAAAATCAAAAGGTGCTTTTATGCAGGAAAACTTATGATTCTGTGGGGCATGGGGTCTCTGGCAAGTGAGCAATTGACTTTCCCTACTTTGGATATTTTTTTTTTCTATCAGAATTCAGTGAACTGATTGTATTCATTTCAAACAACAAGTTGTTCCCCCACAAATCATTTGAAAACAATTGAAATCAACATTGTACTTAAGTGCCAGAAGAATAATCTTTAAGCAATCACAAAACACTTAATAAAGAAAATAGGATTTGAAAGTTTGATCCCCTGAATCTAAACACCATCAGCCATCCTGACCCAGCTAAGGGTCCCCAGGAGACAAATCAGACAGGCTGACAGGATAGGTCAGATCTACACTGACTTAAAACAAAATTGCTTCCAAGAAACTTAGAGGAATTACTTTTCCAAGATCAACGGTGAGGCCTAATTTAATTTCCAGCAGAGTCTGAATGCTTTAATAATACACAGACAGAGTTACTGATGTCGAGGAAAGCACAGATTTAAGAACTGAAAACGGTGAACTGGAAGAATGCTGCTGATGTAAAGAAGCTTTCTGTCTTGTTTTCATCGTCTGTTGCGGGTTATCCCCGTGGCGTTGGGGAGCTGTTGCCTGCTTTGTGCCCAGGGCTGCTCCCAGCAGTGTCTGCAGAGGAAGTGGCGCGTGGAACCCAGCCTGGTGGGCCACACACTCCGCCTGCCAGACACTCTCACAGGCCAGGAAGGAGAGAGGAGCAAAGGCAGTGCCATGACAGGCTCAACAAGGAGCCAGGCCTAAGTTTCGGATTCTGAAGCTTGAAGTTACGGTTTCCCCGAGTTACGGTTTCCCCGAAGTGATGTGTCTGGCCAGGACAACCCAGCAGAAATGACCGGAAAAGTCCCCGGTCATTTTTGCTGAGGCAACCCCTCCGCCTGCCTCCAGCCAATCAGAAGTTACCAAGCAGCTGGAAAGCCCCCAAGACCGATGCCAGAGACAGACGCACGTTATATAATGCTGGGAGACTAAAACCCTGCACCCACTGGGTGGGTGAGAAGACAGGGCCCTAGCAAGAGCCAGCCAATAAAGACCCTGGCTGCATCGCCACTTGTCTTCATGTGGTCCCTCTGGGGAGATCTCGGCCGGTTTAACAGCCACTTTATTTTCCTGTTTCCTTTTTGGGTTTGGGGGCCACACAGGTGTTGCTCAGGGCTTAGCTCCTTGCTCTCTGCTCAGGGATCACTCTTGGTGGTGCCCAGGGCCCATGGAAAGTGCCAGGGATGAAACATGGGTCGGCTGTGTGCAAGGCCAGTGAACTCTCCACTACACCATTGCTTCGGCCATTCTTTGTTATTTCGCTTTTCTATACCTGGTGGTTCTTGTCACTCATGGCAGTGCTTGGTACTGGGTGGTGCTGGAGATTACAGAGCCGCCCCCTCCCTGCCCCCTCCCAATGCACTGGATGGGCTCCAGCCCTTCCAGCCATTGTCTTGGTCCATTCATGGACTTTCTGATGACTCAAAGGACAGGATTGAATAGAATATTCCAGAACTGAAAATAAATAAAATTTGTCAGTGCACAGGAGCCAGAGAGAGAGAGAGAGAGAGAGAGAGAGAGAGAGAGAGAGAGAGAGAGAGTGTAAGCGGGTCGGTGCTCGTCTTACATGTGGCTGACCCTGGTTCCGTCCCCAACACTGAATAAGGTCCCTTGGGCCCCACCAGCCAGAAGGAACATTTGGCAGCCGAGTCCCTCACTTCTGAGGAAGGGTCAGGATGCTGCCTGCTGGCCTTCCAGCGAGATGTTTGTCCTCAAGATCTGCAACTGGAGGCCACAGGGATCTGATTCCCAGAGGACCCCTGGTGAAACGGCACAAATGGGGCCAGAACCCTGCCCCTATGGGACCCTGGAGGGAGGGAGAGTGAAGGAGGGAAGAAAGAGGGAGGGAGAGAAGAAGAGGAGAGAGGGAGAAGAGAGAGAGAGGGAGAGAGGGAGAGAGATAGAGAGATGGAGAGGGAGAGAGAGAGAAGGAGGGAGAGAGGAAAGGAGAGAGGGGAAAAAAGGAGAAAGAGAGGAACAGGGATGGAGGGTTGGGGGGCGGGTTGAGGGAGAGATGGCCCAGCAGAGAGCAGGTACCTGGCTGCAAGGCAGGTGGGGTGAGTGAGAAGGCTGAGCTGTGAAGAGGGGCCCAGGCACTGTGACAGAAAGACTCAGAGCAGGCCTCGAGGCGCGGCAGGAAGCAGTGGGACCCGCTGGGCACCGGAGAGTCTTCCTTGGAGGCTCGGCTTGGAGAAGGCAGATGAGACAGCACAGCATGTCGGTGCTAAGCAGGACATGAGGACCAGCCCCGGACGCTGCCCTGCAAGCAGGAAGCAGAGTCGAGGCCCCACTTCACACTAAATGGGTGGGCTAAGCTTAGGAGCCAGGTGACCTGGAGAAGTGCAGCGTGCTCTCCGATGCCCGCCCGGCCATGTCATACGTTAGCTTGGCAGAACAAGGCAGCAGCTTCCCCCTCTTACACATCCTCACTCTGGTTTGACCTTCAAGTATCCGCACGAGCCTTCTTTCTGGTGTGTGTGTGTGTGTGTGTGTGTGTGTGTGTGTGTGTGTGTGTGTGTGACCGACCATGAGAATGTGGGGGCGTGATCTGTAGAGCCTCATGTCCGGCTCCGTATCCTCCTCTGATGTGTCAATCATGACGACACAGCTTTGACAGCCCAGCTGTGACAGCAGCATATGTAGGCCCTGATGTCCCTTTGACGAATGCGCATCCTGTAACTGTCTGTACTCTCGCGAGTGAGTCTTTCTCTGTCATGAAGTCACTAGGACGTAACTGATAAAAAGTAGAATCATTCTGTAGACTGTCTTTGTATTTGGTCACTTGGGAGGTGCAGAAGCTTCTTAGTTTAAGATAGTCCCATTTGTCTATCTCTGTTTTCACTTGCTTGGCCAGTGGCATGA